>SSNS01000059.1:2890-47890 GCA_006937985.1 Aphyosemion australe | reverse complement strand
AACATTTAATTTATTGATTGCCATCGGTTTGTGTAGAGCATTTCAAGCACTACGGCAAAAATTGCTCCAGAAAAACATCTGATACTCCACCTTTAACAAAACATGCAAATTCACCCTAACCAGCAACCAAAGTGTCACACATTTGTGGACTTTTTCCTGACGTTATCAGAGTTAATTACTTCTGGAAAATTATATTAAAATGTTTTTATTTTTTAAAATCTGAACTCAGTAATGCAAAATAAAAAAACAATTTTCAGGATATTTTGTGAAACAGCACGAGCAGCAAAACAAACATTTTTCATTAGTTTGAGGTGTTTAAAATGTGATTTTATTACAACTTCAATGCAATAAAATCTAAAAATTAAACTCTGCACTGTGAAAATTTAAAAACATAAACCCGATCAGACGACACTGCAGTGTTGCAGTGAATTATTGAATCCTTGAGTTGCACATTTCACCTCTCTTTATGCCTCTAAAAAACACGACAAGTGCCTCTTCTGCTACATTTCTGCTCGAATCAAAAGACGAGACGAAACAAATGCAGCCGCGGAATCCCTTCTACAAATTAACGCCATGGCTGGTTTGTTCTAAAGCCTCGTAGTGTTTTTGTTCCAGTAACCCCAACGTTTCCTCTCCCCATCCAGGCTGAATGCCTCATTCAGATGCACGCCGTATTTGCAATTGACTACATTCATAACCTGCTGAAAGCTTTTTGTTCCCTCCCTGTGATGTGGTGGAGAGTGCTCGGAGATTCATAAAGACAACCCCTGGCCACGCCGCATCCAGGTTTGTGAATAAAAGAAAAAAATCACAACTGCTTCTGAAAAATAGGTGGTTCCCCCTTCATGTCTACCCCCCCCCCCCCCCCCCCCCCCCCCCACACACACACACACACATGCACAGAATCAAACTGTGCAGCCACTCTGAGCTGTCATTAACTGCTATTGTCAGCAGCCAAATCAAGAGCAGGAGGAGAAAAAACACCAGCACTCATCATGAGCTCACACACACACACACACACACCCACACACACACACGGAAAATAGAGGTTTCCATTGATTTCTGGGCTGCATCAAAAGGTGTTTTTGTCTGAGGAGAAGCGATGATGGTTTGACTTCAGGACAACAGTCGGATCAGTGGGTAGATTTCATTCCTTTCAGCGCATGAAAATCCTGATTTCCTTTAGAATCTTCATTTTGAAACATCAGGAGGTTTTTTTAAAAGTTTTTTTTTAAATAATTGTCAATAAATTCCACGTTAAAAAAATTTCCCTGCGGCCCTTAGAGATTCAGCGTTATCTGTGTTTCTGTCACACATCAGTCTGAAAACATAACAAACCCAACCGTGCTGTTGAAATTTTATTGTTTGATTTTGAGATTTAAATTGAGTTTTCCTGGTTTTAGATGTTCTACGGAAGAAGATTATGGTCAATGAAAAGAAAAAAGAAAAGAGAAAGCATTCTGACTTTAATCTCTGAGATTTGTACGTCCTCATCTTTAAATTCTAGAGTTTAAGATTTAACATTTTTATCCTCTGTAGTCTTAATCTGGTTCTTAATCTCCACCCCACGACTTTTCTCATCTTTTTGTATCTTTTTTTTCACAAATATGCCGCAGAGTTAGCGTTTATGATTTTGTTTTATTAATTAAAACATCCTTTTTTTACTCTCTGCTTCCAAGTTTAAATAATCTAAAAGCAAAATATTAAGACAACAACTGGGAAATCAGGTAAATCGAAGTAAATAAGTGAGTGTTTCAGGACTTAATGTAGTTAATTTAACAGTCTGGAAAGGAGCCAGATAGAACAAAGTAGCAGCTCAAGTAAAACCAGGATTCAGAACTGTTTAACTGATCATTTTTTGTCTTTTTTAAATGAAATTAGCTGAAATTAAGAGAGGGGTTCATTGTGTCACAGGATGTTTTGTGTTTTTCTTTTATTAAACTTTCGGTACAAATAATAAACCTATAAAAATTAAACTATTGGAGATTAAAGGGGCAAAATACAAATAATTAAAATATGTTGAGTGACTTACAGCATCCTCATATCCCATAATATTAAGAAATAAGATATCTATTTTAACTGCAGCACATTTTATACAAAAATCCTTAATTTAGCCACTGATTTGATCTTTTATTCATATTTTAGACTCATGTAACTTGGCTTTAATTACTATATGCTTTTCTAAATGTTAAATAAAGTCTTGATTTTGGGAAAAATCAACCAGAATCAACTCAGAGGACAAAAAGAGCAGAAAACATGTAAAAAAAGGAGATGTTTTTGAGTCACCACATTATTAAAAGAGAAACTTTGATTCTCCTTCAGCGACACCTTAGAGGTTAATCTGTTGTGCTGCGGTGAGCGGCGGAGTCCCTCAGGGCGGCTGCAGGAACACGTCTCATACAAATCTGTCAATAAGCTCAACTTCTCTGACTCAGGTCCAAACCAACCCCCAGGCCTCCTCCCCGTGTGTCTACAACCCTGCACCCATCGCTCCCCTCTGTACGATTTAAGGAGAACAATGAGGAACACGTGCACGGCTGCTGAGGGCAAACTGGACACACATTTCTCCACATTCAAGGTCGCAACAAGACTTTTCTCTGCTTGTGTTTGCAGATAACAGAGCCATACCTCAGGGAAATCTCCAATATATAAAGAAAACATTTGATCTGAGTGATGACTTTGTGTCATGGGTTGGAGAAAAATGGTGGTATGCAAAGCAGTCCGGCTAGATTCCCGGCCAGGTTTTATCTCGGAGGTTTGACAGAAACACAAATCAACTCCTGTCAGCAGCTCCCCTGCTGTTTGACTCCGGTCTTCAGCTCAGGTCTCCAGAGGACAGCTGAACGCTGTTTTCACTGCTGGACTAGTTATGATAAACACTGATTTTATATACTCAATGCAAAGGTTGCAACATTTTTGCATTTGCTTGCATACGTTTCTTGATATCTGAAGTATAACTTCCCATGAAGTTGTTTTCTCCTTTTTTGCATTCCTTTGAACATCTTTTCTTCTGTTGTTTCTGAAGAATGGAGCTATCAGATCACACCTCCTCCTAATTCAATCTTAAATGCATCACGTTTCCACGGTGATCTGAGACGATTCTCACCCAGTCGTGGGAAAGATAACATCTGTAATGCGCGCCTGTGTTGAGTTGAGATAAACAGCAAACAATATTAAACACCTCCGTATCTGCCTGCCTTCGCTGTCGCCTTATTACATTTTATTCCAGCAGCCGTGTGTGTGTGTGTGTGTGTCCAGGTTTTGTTTTCAGTATGCCGATGCAATGTTGGTAACACTTTACAATAAGGGTCCTTTATTATTGTTACTTAGTGCATTATTAAGAATGAATAAACAAAGGATCCCTTTATTAACGTTACCAATATTGTTAACTATCAAGTGTCCTTAAGGTTAGGACAAAGGGCTGGGGGGTGGGGGGGGCTGATTAGTAATGCATTATATAATTGGGGTGTAAGAAAATATTGATATGGCAATATATTGTGAGATTTCTTTTCCTGTGATATATTCAAAGCCGCGTGTCGAATTTTTGGAAGAATTTACTTGCAACAAAAGACTTAATATTTAATCGAAATATGTTTGATTCTACAGAGACTGCCTTTTTGTTTATGTTGACATGACTTCTGATAATGCGGATGTTAATTACTCCATTTATTTTTTCCATAAAGAGCAATGGGTTTTGTTTTCCACCATTGAAATGTAAATCCCTCTGTTATGGTTCAGATACCTCATGTTAAACA
Source organism: Aphyosemion australe (assembly GCA_006937985.1). NCBI lineage: Eukaryota > Metazoa > Chordata > Actinopteri > Cyprinodontiformes > Nothobranchiidae > Aphyosemion > Aphyosemion australe. The sequence goes on along the minus strand of SSNS01000059.1, from coordinate 44,135 downwards.
TGTTACGTATCAGTTTGGACTGTTTATTGAATTTTCGTGCAATAAATTATTTCTAAAAAAATTGCTAATATCGTCTGGCTGAATGTATCGCAATATATTGTGATATTACATATCTTCTCCCCGTATCGTGATACGCATATCGCCAGAATTTTACCAATACACATCCCTATTATATAATATTGTTAAGCAGTTGTTAATACTTTATTTAATGTTTATTAATGCTTAATAATGCATTAAGTAATGTTAATAAAGTGACCCTTATTGAGAATTTAGAATTCTGAGATGAAATTAAAAATTCTGAGATTAAAGTCAGAATTATTTTTCTTTTCTCACTTTTCTCTTCATTGGCACTAATCGTCTTCCGTAGATTTTGAGTTGAAAGTCATAATTCTGAGATTAAATTCAGAATTTTCAGATTAACTTTAGAATCTTTTCTTCTTTTTTCTTTTCAGTGGCCCTAATCCTCTTCCACGAACATCTTTTATTTTTCTTTCCATCAACTTTCTTCCTCTCTTGTTCATCATTCTCCTCCCCCCTCCACCCCTCTGCTCTGCTGTGATCTCACCTCCGTCCAGGCACCTGACTGTAGATAATCACACCAGTAAAAGAAAAGAAAATAGCTCCAATTTTATCTGCAGCCACAGCTGCAAGTCATAGTCAACGGCTGAATGACTGAGAGAGATTAATAGCCCCCCTTCTCCTCCTCTTTTTTCTCCACTTTCTGCCAGCCAGGGCTCTTTCCTACAGCTGCTGCTTTCAGAGGAGTGAAAAGAACAAGCTTCATTTGAATGCATCGTTTTGAATTAGCCGAACAGCAGCTGTAAATTAATAGCTGTTGTTGAATTAGACGATTTTATCCTGGATCCTGGTCACTGCAGACACCAAGAAGTGTCCGCGTTTATTTTATTTGGAGTAATGAGTTTTGGAGAGTTGTCTGCACAATAGTGAAAGAGCTCCTCAGGTGCTATTAAATCACAGACGTGATGGTTTTGACCTGAAGCAGCTCCGATTGCTGTGAGATTTTAAATGAAAGAAGAGAGTAAATGATGCAGAATCTTTACATTCTTGTATAGTTTATTTTTCTCCAAACATCCCTCAAAGAATAAAATTTACCTTAAATTACTAAAAAGAAACAAAACCTTGTTTTCTAAGATTCAAGAATGACGGTTTAAAACATATTTTTCCTAATGCATCATTTTCTACTATTCTGAGCAGATTTTAACATCATTTATGTGAAAATTTAGCAGGTTTTAGCATTTGGAAACAAATTTACATAAAGGTGCACTCAAACTTTCTTCTTGTAGCTTAAAGCAGATTTGCCGAGAGTGACGCCCTCAGAAAATGTTCATGAGGGCCCAGAGAAAATATTAGGGTGGCACACCAAATCTGTATTATGGTAACTCTGGGAGTGGTTTGCCTGTTCTTGTGCAGCATGCTCCTTCATTAAAGGGACACTTTGCAACTTTTTAATCATTTTCTTGAGCCAGTATGTGCTAAAATGACCCTTTACAGGGTGAATGAAAGGCCACCCAGCCCCTGTTGCCCCCTGTGGCCAGAATATTCCACTTGCAACTTCACAGTTGCCGGTCCGGTCTGTTGAGCTTGACATACCTGGATCTGCAGTCTGCTTCCAGCACATTTCCTGCATGTTTTAGATCATGAACACAGCTGATTCATTTGATTTAGTGATGAACCACTCCTGTAGACACTAATGAAGGCTGAGGAGACATTTCAGCAGTTAGATTAAGGTGTTAAAAAGTTGAACGCACAGCGAGGAGATAAGTTTCACTTTCGGTTTCACCAACGAACACTAGGGGGTGCTAAAAGCAAGCCAAAACTGACTGGTGTCCCTTTAATTTTCAATAAACAACAAAATGCAACCAACACATTTATCTCCTATTTGGGAAATACAAAATTTTTAGAAAAAGACTTCAAGCAGTTTAATGATTACTTGAACTTTGTTATATAGAATTTTAGAAGAGTTTAATGCATGTTGCTGACTTCACAATAATGTCCACAAAACAATAGAAACTTATACTTTTGTTATGAAAATGATAAGCAGCAGCAACCTCTATACTTGCGTTTAAATTATGATTTATTAACTCATTAATTTATATTTATTTATAGGGTTTTACATTTATGTCTTGATTAAAGAGGATGAATTCATGGTTTGTGCAAAAATTAATATGATTCATTAAAAGAGGGGGTCATCCCTGGGGGGAGGGCAGTGAGGTGGCCATGGTCCCCCCTGGCCACCCTTTGGGGACACCACTGTTTGCAGAATCAGAAAGAACAAGCTGCAATTAAATAAATTCAGATGTACAGATTTTGTTCTTTCATGCAACTGAGTGTTTTTATGTTATTAAAAACAACAAGTTTGTAACAAAAATATCACTCGACTTCCCAAAAATCATCTTGAAAGCTGAAAAATACATTCAATAACATATCATTAATGAACAATTGAACTTTTTCTAAACATATTTGCAGATTATCTTTATTATATCAATCAAGCTGTTAATTTTGTGCTTTTCTGACTGCGTTTGTGCAGGAAGCACGCCAGAATAAACCCCAGCTCCTCTGAGTTATCCCAATCTGTCGCCCCTCGTCCGGCAGCGTGGCGTGTTTAGATTACAGCGCTGATGCTGATGATGCTCCTGTAAGCAGTCAGAGGGAGGAAAAACACAGCAGATGACTCACTGATGTGAGATGATTACACAACTGTTGGTATTCTGCTCCTCTCTGGTGAGCCTGATTGTGACAGTTGAATTTTTTGCTCATGGGGATTCAGTTTGCCCCCCCATGATGCACCTGGATCACTCTGCGGGAGAGGAGGCAGAGGAGCAAGAGGAAGAGGAGGTGCCAGAGAGGTCTTTGTGCAGTCGCTTTTTGTAAGATAAAGCAAAAATCAGGAGTCAAGTAGAGAATACTATTATTAAAATGTTTTTGCAGGTGAAGTTTTAGGAAATATTGCTGCAATTTTTTTAGTTGCATCTAAAAAAGGAAGTTTAACAAATGAATAAAACATCAAACATGTAAAACAACTCAATCCAGATATTTACAGGTAGTTTGGATCATTAAGTTAAAATAACTTAATTTTCTCTAATTTGTACAATGCTATTGCTTTGAAATGTTGACATATTTTCTACTTAAACACTCAATGAGAGCCTTGAAATGGGCCGTTCCACCTGTGTCACCTTGGCTTTTTAATGACTTCAGAAAGGAAGCCTTAACTTAAAATGTACAGCCTGCTCTTCATCTCAAATCTGCACCTTTAAGGGAAAAAACTTCACAAAATAAATAATACAGCCAGCAGCTGAGATGGAGTTTATTTCCCCTCCGGTGTTTTTATCTCAGAAACATAACCGTTTACACTTGAGATCATCCAGGATGCGTTCTGTTCTCAAGCCCTCTGATATTACTTCCGCCCCAGGAAGCGGCGTGGCTGTCCAAGCCGCCGTGTGAAGGGGGTGTCTGGGGACGAGGTCGCAGGCGAGCTCCACATCAGGGCATCGAGCTCCGGCCGAGTGGGAATTCATGTTGATTTTCACGCCTAGCTAAGTCTGTTTTGCCAGCTGCCATTTATGCTCAGACTATCATTCTCTCTGTGTGTGTGTGTGTGTGTGTGTGTGTGTGTGTGTGTTCTATTTCAGACAGCTGAATGTAACATCCATCCTAAAATAGAAACAGTGATTTATGATCAGAATCTCCTTAAAGACAAAATAAAACTCACATTTTCTGCAAGAAAGAGGAAAATAAACACCAGCAAAGGTGCTGCAGTGTTTTCTTGCTCTTGTGACTTCAAAAGAAAAGCTGAGAGCCTTTTTCCCTTCCTTGCAGAACATAATTCAGCTTGGCATCTAATTCATATTATTACTGAAATTGCCTCAAATTTGTTGCCATGGTTATTTTTTTTCTCCTCGCTCCTTTAAGCTTTGTGTCTCCTCAGTGGCCGATGATTAGAGCCGACAGCGGCTAGAAGGAGACTGTGTGTGTGTGTGTGTGTGTGTGTGTGTGTGTGTGAATTGGAGGAAAGATAGGAGGCTGCAAGGAAGTGACCTGGTAATAGTGAATGTATCCACGGGCCACATTCAAAGATAGTTGCCATGGTCACAAAAATTGGGAAGGAGAACAGTGAAAGAGGTGTGTGTGTGTGTGTGTGTGTGTGTGTGTGTGTGTGTGTGTGTGTGTGTGTGTGTGTGTGTGTGTGTGTGTGTGTGTGTGACGTCTTTTGACTCTGAGAGACAAAGAAAGACTCAGAGAGAAGACCTGATTGATTTTCAGGAGGTTATGGGGAAACACTGCAGACTAGCAGCAGGAAGTGGTATTACATCTTCGTCACATAGGTATCATGAATACATTTTATTACAGGTGTTTGTATTTTTTATTTTGTATAAGCATTTGTTTCACCGTGTTTTAGCTGTTTTTGTCACAGCAGCAAATAAACACATTTAAGTGGAAAAGACGTAAGACCAGTAATCCTCAGGAATTTGTGCATTTATTTCCAGTATCCTCCTGGGACTCCGCCCTCACTAAAGGAGACGCTCTTAAAGGACATGCTATTTACACTGTAAGGTATTTATCTTTATTAAGACTCACAATAATGCATCTATATGTTCTATAATGTTTACCAAAAACTAACCCAAATATTAAAATTAGGTCAGAGAATTCGTAGGAAGTATTAATTCTTCTCAGATTAATGGTGTGAATTATTCTCCAAGGTTATGAAGTTCAATTTTCCAATTTTGGCATCGCGTTAACACACACCTGTATGCTCCAGACAAGGCAGTTCTATGTGCTCATGATCAGTAAATCAACAGTTATTTTAACCACCTGCTTCTTTAGTGTTGTATGATACACATTTATATTCCTTTTTTCATTTTAATAGTAATTTCTTGCAAAAATGTTATAATTTATTATACTTACATCTGTAGAACATTGCATTTACTGACACTGAAATGTTATCAAATGAAAAATAAGAAGCTGAAATTCCATCTGAGCACCTTAGAGCCATAAATCTGCAGATCTGCATCATTCATTACCAAGAGTAACGCCTCCTTGTCATAAATATGTGAATTAAATATTGATTTTTATTAAAGATGTGTAGAAAATGGTCCCTGCTGTTTCTTTATCTTCTGATACTACATCATGATGTCCATGCATTTGTTTTATTACTGACTAAAAGGGTTCTCATATCAAGCTAGATGCCCGACTGCTGCAGCGCAGACATGATTAACAACAAACCATGACAAAAAGTGATTTTCAAGAAAGTATTAAAAGCCATTAATTTTAAATTTTTTTCTTGTTTTTCATGTTAAAAGAAAAAAAATTCATACACTGCAAAACAGCCTTACTTGAAATAAGGTAAATATGATACCATACCACTTTATTAGTACAGCACATTAAAAACACAGCATGAGAGGTGACCAAAGTGCTGCACAAAACAAAACAATAAAACAATCAACAGAAAAACCACTAAGCAGAGCAAAAAGAGTCACTGGCCAAATACCAGGTCATAAAAATAGGTATTTAGTTGGGATTTAAAGCTAGCAAGGAACGGTACCTGTCTAACTGAGAGGGGAGGTGCATTCCAGAGCGTGGGGGCAGCACACACAAAAGCGCGCTCTCACTGCGATTTATAGTTCATACGTGGTGTGCAGAGTAGCAAGAGATCATCAGACTTCAGTGCACGCATGGGGACATAAGGAGTGAGCAACCTTATCCAAAAGGTAACAGGAAGCCAGTGGAGATGTGCCAAGACCGGAGTAATATGATGTAATTTGTCAAGAAGCTAGCTGCAGCGTTCTAAACAACCTGCAGCCGGTTCAGAGCTGAAACAGGGGTGCCAATGAGAAGTGAAATTGCATAGTCTAACCGAGAGGTAATAAAAGCATGTATAACACTTTCTAAGTGTGACTGCTTCAGGATTGGTTTTAAATGCGTTAGCTGGCGCAGTTGGAAGAAACATGATTTGACAAATGCATTTATCTGAGGGACCATTGAGAGGCCTACATCCAATTTTACGCTGAGGCTGGTCACACACTGTTTGAGGGTGAGGTTTGGGAGTTTGGGAACAGAAGGGGAGCGAGAAAGATTGCGAGTACTGAAGAGATTGACTTGGTCTTGAACTCTTTTAGCTTTAGGAAGTTAGCAGCTAACCAGTCCTTTACCTCTGATAAGCAATCAGAAATTTGTGAGCCCACATGTTTGTTCACTGCCAAATATATCTGGCAGTCGTGGCATAGATGTGGTAATTGAGACCAAACTGTTCCTAAATATGACCCAAAGGCAGAAGATAAATGGAAAAGAGGAGAGGCCCAAGGACAGAGCCTTGTGGCACTCCCCAGTGCAGTGGGTGACAGGAATAGGCACAGTCACCGATCTGGACACTGAAGGATCTATTAGCTAGGAGTGGAACCATTCAAGAGCGGTCCCCGTAAACCCCCCCCGCCAGGACTCAAGTCGATTCAACAGAATGTGATGGATGTATCAAATGCTGCAGAAAGATCTAACAGAAGCAGCAATACATGGGACCCAGAGTCATATTCTTAGATTTTATCAAATGTTCTTGTTTTGAGTAAAAAAATAAATCTGCCAATAGGGTAAGTAAATGTCGCTTTGCTAGACTTGGTAAATATAGCAAAATAATCTAATGATAGATATTTTTTCCTTTTAGACTAAAAAATAAGATAAACTGACTAAAAACAAGGTTTTTTTTACTTTTTGAAAATCAGTTTTTGCCATGTGTAAGATGATCTGCTCAGTATGATGCACAACATCAGCCTCCAGACTTCAGCGCTGTGGGAGGAGAACAAGGAGGTCACCTGGAAACTTGACTGAGTCATCACACCAATCTGTTCCTCAGCCTGTGTGAAAAAAAGATTAGAATAAATACTTGATCAATAAAATAATCGATCAGGAACGTGAAAATGAGCTGCACTTGTATAGCTCCTTTTAGAGTCAGAGGACTTCAAAGCGCTTTACACTAGTGTATTACGCACACACACACACACACACACACACACACACACACACACACACACACACACACACACCACACACACACACACACACACACACACACACACACACACACACACACACTGTGTCTAACTTGCTAACCTCCGGCAACCCGCTGTCATCACCACTAACGTCCACCCACGTCTCCCTCTCCCTCATGAGTCCTCATACTGAGGTCAGGAAAAGCCCCCTGCAGGGCGTGTTGCATTGTGGGTATTTATTTACAGTCACACTGTAAACCAAAGAGACAGCCGAGGCAGCGAGGGGATGACATCTTGGGTGTGTAGAGGTTGTGGTTAATGGACAATAGTTCAAGGAAGTAAAAAAAATCATGAGCTACAGGTTCAGCTACTTTTTCCTTTCCTTTCCTTTCCTTTCCTTTCCTTTCCTTTCCTTTCCTTTCCTTTCCTTTCCTTTCCTTTCCTTTCCTTTCTTTTCCTTTCCTTTCCTTTCCTTTCCTTTCCTTTCCTTTCCTTTCCTTTCCTTTCCTTTCCTTTCCTTTCCTTTCCTTTCCTTTCCTTTCCTTTCCTTTCTTTTCCTTTCCTTGTGGGTGTGTTGAGGGTTTGGGAGCATACTGACAGCACTGACACATTGCTTGAGGGGGTGGGGGGTAGAGCGGGGATGCAGTGCTCCAAGTCATGAGTCATGTTGAGGAGGAGGAGGCACGGCCCACCTCCCCCTCCTCCCTCAGTGGGGCTTTTGAAAAGAGGAACGCTGCATCAACATCACGCTTCGCCTAAGCTCCCCATTGTCACTGTAGTAGAGATAAGGTGTGTGTGTGTGTGTGTGTGTGTGTGTGTGTGTGTGTGTGTGTGTGTGTGTGTGTGTGTTAGTAAGAGCACACAGGCAAGCAGAAACACACGCCTCCTTTTTTTCTTCTGTGGAGTGTGAAGGCATCAGTTTGTGTCGACATACAGTCAGATTTGTTCTGTGTGAGATGTGCTGTCAGTCTCAAGTGTCATTGTAAGTGTGTGTGTGTGTGTGCGTGTGTGTGTGTGTGAGTTCTGCTCTCAACAAGCCAACAAGCACAGAATGTATCATTCAATTTATTTATTTCTGCCTTTGCTCCATTATCAAAGTAGGAACTTGATCATGTCTCAAATAAACTTTTATTTATTTTCTCCTCAAAAATGTTCAGTGACCAAGATGTGTGAGTTCATCAGATCAATATGGAGCTCTCAGCAGCTCAAAATTCATCAAAGCAGCTTAAAAAAGGCTCGATCACCTTTGATGAATGAATTTGTTCCACTATAAAATAAAAAAGCACGTCAGACATAATATTTATAGTACTTTAGTTAGGGAATTTCAAGTTGTTGCCTCTAAAAGATTCATCAAAATTATAAATGTATGAACATTTTAATTGGGTTATTTAAAAAAAGTGAACCTCTTTCCTATCGTTTTTAATTTTGATAAAAACAAACATTTAGACGCTAAAATGAGCTCCGACTCTCATCTGCAGCCTTTAAATCACCCGGGATCATCGGCACCGGAAGCAGCCTCCTTTTAGCATATTTGCTCTGATGGATGCTGCGAGATAAAAACCAGCCTTCTCCATGCAATCGTTTTATCTTTAATTATGTGTTTCATTAACGACACTTTTTATATGGAAATGTGATTTTATTAAAACTACATCCGTATTGTAGGTTTATTTAAAGCCACTCTGCTTTTTAATTTGGCACTTTTCTTACAGGGTATAAAGTGGCTATTTGAATATCTTTGATGTTCCTTTCAGCGTGTCTTCCTGATGCAGATGCACAGCCGTCCCTCTGCCTGTCTGTCGGCTGTCAGCAGGAGAGATAGCGCTCTCTTCATTATGCGCTTCATTAATCTCAATGCTAATTGATTCTGCGAGGGCCTTTCAGACCGAGGGCCAAGTCCTGTCTTCCCCCATTGATTGTGTGTGCGTGCACCTGCCGGATCCAGAAAAGCCTCTCCTGCCTGTCTGTCTGCCCTCGAGTGTGGCAGTGATACGCTTTAAGAGTCGTACGACAGAAGCTCGTTGGAGCACGCTCAGAGGAGAGTTTCAGGCCTCGTGGAGGAGGATAAAAGCGTAGAACACGTGAACAAAGCTAGTTGGCGTGCTGTCTGTAACAAGCTGAATAAAGCGGAGGATGGAGGATGCTGGGGCAGTTAAATGGTCCATGTTCTGTTGCTAGGAGACGCTGTGGCTGGATTCTGGAGATAAACGCTGGGATCCACCCCTGGCAGTGATCAGGGGGTGGGTGAGAGACGGGAGGGGCAGAGCGGAGGAGGGGGTGAGTCACATAAAAATAAAAATGGAGGCATCCTCACCCATCGTGATAAGCTTTAGTTTTCTCCCCCAAAGTGTTTTTTGAAATGAGTCATTTTCTATTCTTAGATCTTTCATCTCTTAAAAATCCAAAATTTTAAATGATCAGTTAAAGTTTTACACATTTGCATGTAAAAACTTTTCGCAAGTGTCTGGAATTCAGAGTTAAACTGACCACAGATCTGTAAAGTCCAAATCAAACTCTTTCATCCTGATTTTCTGCAATGATTGTGAAAGCCTCTCCGGCACCTTGAGTGTTAAAATTAAACACCACCTGAAGTTAATGAGATTTTTTTTTTTTGGACATTTCTGGGTGCAGATAAAGACCAGTAAGATCTGTGATGTCATGACTTCAGGAGTATGTGTTTCTCTCTGGTTTCATTTTACTATTCCCCTATTTTCCTGTTTTATTTTGAAAAGCCAGTTTCATTAGTTAACTGTGTTTAGATGCTCTTCCTGTCTGTTCTTTCACATCTACACAACTCACTGTCTCAGTATTTATGCGTCCTGGTTAATTGATATAATTATTTAATTTATTAAATGAATTTATTATTTTTCTTGCTGCTTAGCTGTTGTTTAATATTAGTCGTTCTGGATGCCTTTGTTTAAAATGTGCTCAAACCCAAATAAGATATTTCAACACAAGATTGAGTTTAGAGATTAATTATTTTCTTCCACTTTATGAAGTTTACACTAAACCCCTCTCACATGGAGCGATTTCAGCAGTTTTATTCTTGACATTTTCATTACCTTCCAGAATGAGCCGCTTCAGGGCTCTGTCACTTTAAGAAAACAAGCTGGAGTTGGCCACGCCCACCTATCCCCCACTCAGGCTGCTAGAAGCTGAGAAGCTCTGATATCTGGGAGGGGCTCAGAGTGGAGGGGCTGCTCCTTCAGCAGCAGCTCTCTTTTGCACCTGAGGGGTGGTTCTATTCTAATTTCTCTTTTTGTGACATCACAAACAGGGACTTTTTGAAATGGCACTAACAGAAAATGGATGAATGGGTTATTTTTATGTTTGGAGTGTTTATAGAGGCAGTAGAGACCCACATGGCAGCACAAAAGGATGCAAAAGGTGAATTTTGCATTGAATGTCTCCTTTAACTAAACTGTCAACAGACATTTATTTTGAAACTAAAACTTGGTGAGAGGTCGATCCAAATTGTTTCATCTGAAAACCAAATTTTCATCTGCAACGTCATCCCTCATCAATCCGGTCAGCCTGACACAAATAGACAAAATGGAGGAGAAGAGTAGCCTGGCAAGCCATCCTATATATGTGAATATATAGCAAGAATTGGTCTAGTTCACTAGGCTAGGAGAAGAGCGCTTCTTCCGTCAATTATGAGGGAAGTGGTGAGCTCTGAGTGCATGTTGTGATTAGTTATGAATGGGACGCGGCCGTCTGATTGGTGGAGAGAATCGTGGGTCAGGCTTTTTGCCAGCAGCTCAAACAATCTTGCTGATTGCTATTCATCCACTGATTACAGTAATTTAAATCTGCAGCAGGCCGAAGGGGCCTGCGATTGGCAGGCTGCTGCAGCTCTATGGGGAGGTGGGGGGGGAGTGCTTTCATCAGGACTGAAGACAACACAACATGCATGACTGAAAGACGCAGAACATATGAAGCATGATGGGGAGCATTTATAGGTATTTTGTCTCGTGGAGAAAAAAGAAACTGATGAGACTTAATCGCTCTTAATGAAGCAGTTAGTTGGAAATGCTTTTTTCCAGGAGTGGTGGTGCTGATTAATCAGCTCTGACCTCTCCACCTGAACACATTACAGGGTTAATCTCTCCATCGATTCCTGCAGCAGGAGAAACTCCGTTCTTCTTCTCTATCGTCTCACGTTTTCTCTCCAACGATGCCTTCATCTCTGACACGATAAAGGATTAAAAACCAACACGTTTAGCACATTAGTCACCTTTATTGTCAAAAATTGAACATGTTTCAAAAAGTTTTTTTCTTTCTACAGAAAAGTGTTTTCACAGACAGATTAAAAACTTGCGTAAAGGGCATAAATACATTCAGACGTCTGCGGACCGACGTCCAAAGAGCCACGCGTAGGTCACAGCAGGAAGCAAACGTTTCAGTTCTAGTTCAGTTTCATGACAGTCCCTGGATATTTACACAGATAACACTGTTTCAGCAACACTTTCACATACATATAAACAGAGAGTGGATGTGGTGACGCTGTTGGGACGACGTCTCCCCGGGTTCTGCTCCTCGGGCTGTTTGGACCCTCTGGGAAGCCGCTTCAGAGGTGACCTAGTTCTCCTGACTGTCAGCAGAAGGCGTTCTCATCAGCTCGCTTTGTGTGGAGCCACTCAACTGTGCCCGGGACCCTGCGACGGGCCGATTGGACGAGTGTAATGAAGCTCATCACGCACGTGCACGCACACAGACACTGCTGGCGTTGGGTCTGAGGCCGCAGAATTTATCACAGCCATTTATTGCCTTCTGCTTTATCGGAGAAATGTGATTCCTCCCCGCGTTTCTGATGCCGCCATTAGAGGTTCATTATGGGGAGGTGACAGAGACGGAGCGGAGGGTGTTGATGGATGCTGGTGCGGGTGGGGCCCCGCCGTCATTACCCTCGTCTATCGAGCAGCGCGAGCAAGACACTTCCAACAAAATGGCGGCGGTGCAACAACATGGCTCTGACTGATCGGCGCACAAAGTGTTAAAAACATTCATTTGCTGCCGTGTGTGTGTTTGGAATAGCTTCACAACAGTCCTTCTGCAGCGGTTTCTCCAGAGTGTGTGAAAAAAGGATCCATAAACAAGGTGAACATGTATGTAATCACCACACACACATGCACACGCGCACACACAGCCCTATTCAGCACTAACGACAGAAGCGACAGCATTACAATCGTATAAATAATAATAATAATAAAACCCCGGCGTGTGTGTATGAGTCACCTCAGCGCTTCGTCTTACTTTACTGCTGAATAACAAATGAAGACCAGCTCCACTGTGTCCTTAACTCCCTTTAGAGGTCCAATAAATGTCCTCGATGCTGCAACACCGAACCTCTCTGAGCTACAACATAAAAAAAAAATCAGGCTCTTTCAGCATCGTTTTGTTTGGGATTCTCACAGTTTAACAGATAAATATGAGTTCATCAGTGTCCTTTTTACTTTTTACACAATGAAGAAACACGTCTTTGTCTCTTTTGTCCTCAAAGCTGTAGAGGACGCAACAGAACAGGAAGTGATGGATTAGCGGTTAGCAGGACAGCTAGCTTCTGCTCCTCCTGTGTTATTTAGCTCACTGCTGATGGTGTTCCAGTGCACAAAAAAACAAAAGTGAAATAAAAAATGTTTTCTGTATCGTATAAAAAAGTACGAGTCATTTTTCTTGGCAAAGTAGAAATAATTCCTCCTGAAAACAAATTTTTTTGCCTGGTTTTTGAATTCTTAATAGATTTTTGTGTAAACAAGCAGAAAAAATAACAGCAAATATTAAAAATGTAATTAATGTAACACTGCTGGATGAGTGATGGAAATAATCAGAGCCAGGGAAAAGTCTGATCTCAGCTCCTGATGGCTGATGAACCTCAGCTGATGTTCATTAAACTGGATAATATCCATTTTGTGTAGAATATGTACAGAACGCCTGTAGGATTAGGCTCAGAGCAGGAAAACATGGCTTATTTGGAGCAGAAACTGGCATGAGGTGGGGGTGGAGGGGGTCGGTATAGCCAGAGGTGCTCTGCATCCCCATCTGCTCACTTGTGGTTGGAGATGATTGCTTCAGAGCAAACCGGCGAGGCGCTCGCCGTCTCCTCTCTCCTCGATTCTGTGCAGCAGGTTCTCTGTTGGAAGTAACGAGTCACATAAGCAGCTTTTCGCTCGCAGCGACGCGGCCCCGCAGTAACGCAGGAAACCGATGGTGATGATGATGATCCGAGGAAAAATACAAGATAGTAGATGAAGATGGAAGGAACAAATGGAGGAGGAGATGGAGCACAGTTGGTTTCTGGGCTCTGCTCCAGGCAGATTCTCCACAAATCTGTTTCCGTTTCATCCGTCTGCCTCCCTGCTGCTCCGAGGATGAACAGAACAGGAAGTGGTTTTATGTCTCTTCTCAAACGTGTTCTTCAATCTGTCCGTTTCTTGTCCTGCAGGTTTCGGGTCACGGCGCCCTGCCGCCGGACGATTTCACCCTGATGATCCACTCTCCAGTGGGGTTGCTGTTGTACAGGTCCAGTAGGTGTGTGTCCGGGTCCAGACAGTGCTCCCCTGAAGAAACACACACCAGTTATTCACGCACTGAATTACATCTACACACACATCTGGCACGTTGGTGAGTTTTTCTGGTCGACTAGCAGAGCAATACTCAGTTACTAAAGACAAAGAAAAGATTAAAAAACACAATTTTCTAAATATTTGACTTTTAATTGATTACAAAACACAGAAGATGAAGTGTTCCCATAAAGCAGTGAGGTGCCGTGCTCGTGGGAGTGAACAGACGGGTCTAATGAGCATTTATCTGCTCTGATAACTGCAGATGTACGGCTCGTGTCTCATCAACGTTTCACCTTCCTACTTCCATCAGCTCAGTGAGCAGAAACACGTGAACATCAGAGTCGGGAAAACTCACCGATATTCCCGCCCACCTCGTAAAGAGCGCAGTCCGGGAACACCATGGAGCCGTTTCTGTGGGTGGATAAAAACATCCCGTTTCACCTGAATGATCTAAAATGTTTAACTTTTAGAAAGACCCTGATAAGTTCCTTTATCCAAAGCTTCTGAAGTGGCCTACCTTCTCATTTTTCCCTTTCCGTTTGCCGGGCTGCGGAGGTACTGGCGCTGAAACTGTTCGAGGAGGTCGATGGTTCGAGAGTTGATGTTGAGATGAAACTCCAAAGAGCCGCTCACCAGATCTCCAACCTGCACCTTCACTGAGCGACGCATCTGCAGGACACACAAACGTAGAAAATATCAATGAATGAAATACGCTTGGAGGACTGAAACAACTTGTTCAGGCATAAAGAGACTCTGAAGCAGTTGGAATGCTTACAACAAGTTAAATGACTCAGTTGTTCACTTCTTTTATAACAAACTCTTGCTCGTGGCTACAGGGGCGCCCCCAGAAATGTTTGATAAGGGTGGCCAGACGGGGCTAGAGAAAACTTTGAGGTGGCACACCAAATTGGTCCTTGTGGTAACTCTGGGAGAGTTTAGCCTGTGGCGATGCATTGCATCTTTTATTCTATTTTATTAAAAAACAAAATGCATCCAAAACACTTAACTGAAATTTGAGAAACAACATTTTCAGAAAATTACATTTCAGTTATTTAAAATGTTATTTAAAAATGTATTTTAGAATTTTTATTGGGTTTTACATTTAGGTCTCGATTAAATAAGATGAATTTATGGTTTGAGTGAATATTAACATGATTTATTAAGAACACTGGTCTTCCCTGGGGTGGCCATGGCCACCCCTGGCCACCCCTTGGGGGCGCCACTTAAAGGCGACTTTAATGAGCTCTACGTCCCCTCACCTCCGATTTGATTTTCTCCGGTTTCTCTCTGGCTTCCGGTTGGATCTTCTTCAGCAGGTTCTTGAAGCGGCGATCGTAGAACTGGTAGCGACGGCTACTGTTCTCATTCAGCCTGCGCACCTGACTCACGAGGAAATTTGGGATCTGGAAACAGAAGACATGACAAGGTGTTGATTAGCATAGCGTCACACTGGTAAACATGAGAAGAATGCAGAAAACATTTCAGTGACAAAACGTTTTAGCCTCCTATGGAACAGGAAGAGGAACCTTTTGATGTATTTTTGTTTTAATATTCTTCACAGCTTTAGCTCATTTCATTTCTGTGATGGTTCTGTTATGAATGTGGCCCATCAACAACAGATTATAACAAAAATACTCTGTTAGTTAATGTAAGTGGGGGATTTTACCGTCCAGAGCAGGTCCTGATACCGGATCAGGAGCCTCATGACGTCAGCTGCCTTCTCCACCTGTCCTTTCTCCGGTCCGTCAGTCAGTCGACTCGGCACGCTCTTATGGAGGAAAAGGTTGGGAGCCATGATGGTTGCAACGGCCCACAGGTTCATTCTGTTCTTCCTCTCCCTGGAAATGACCTTACTGAGGAACTCGAGCAGCGCCTGAAAAGAGGAAACACATGAACCTGTAGTGGAGTTTGTTCATAAACTCAAGAACAAGTCTACTTATGAATCATCCATGACTGCTCTGCTGAGGAGGAGGAGGATCACACATAGGACATTTCAGCTGCTTCTACTGGAGTCAAAGTCATTAGTTCAGGTGGTTTTTATACTATGAGTTACTCAAAGTGGAGCCGATTGCACACCTGTGGTGGTAAAGCGTGAGTCACGAATAAAGTATGGGATTATATAAACAAAGTAGAGTTTAAAGAGTGGATTTAGTGTGTGTTCATACCAATTAGTCAATTGTTTTTACTTTTCATTTATTTGCAGTTCTATGCAAACAAAGGCAAATATTTAGTCATTTTTAGCCCTATAGGAAAAATTAATGCTATATTTAGTGAGTGATCAAGAAATTGTGTGACTGAGTGGAATCTAAATGTTCTATTGTAGGTTACAATGGTCATTTTTCATAGAAAAACAAGGAACCATATCCAATCAAATAGTTTCAATTATGTTTTTTCTACATTTGCAGTTTCACAGGATCTAGATTTTCTAGTAAAATAATGTGAAAAGCCTCCATCTGTTCCAAATATTCTGGTTTTAAACCTCTAGTTCTGTCCTGGAACAATGTTCTGCATTTGGGTCATAAAAGCATCAGATCAACAGGTTGTGTTGGTTTTTTTTTTACCTTCAAGGTGTTCCTGTTGGGCTCAGGCAGCAGCAGAATGAGCAGGTTCAGCATGTGAAGCTTCTGTCTCAGCTCTGTGATGTCTGAAGAAGAAAAACAATGTGAGAAAGGCTGAAAACACACACAAACACACACACACACACACACACACACACACACACACACACAAACACACACACACACACACACACACACACACACACACTTCATTTCCTCTGCGTGTGACTAAGAGTAATGGGATATCTAATGATTAATGGCGTTGTGACCGGTGGCCATTAGGTTTGTTAGCTTATGCCGCTCTGGTCACACGTCGTTTATCACGCTGCCGATCCTCCTCGCAAACTTTACATCAGACAGTCATCAGTCACATGATATTAATATCAATCTGCTCCTTTATTAAAGTGAAGCTAATGTACAAACAGCTGACCCTCTCCTCTGCTGTGTGTTTGTGGAAGTGATGTATTTATAATGTCACCTGCATGTTCATCCTCTAGCCAAAGAGATAAAAATCACACAGCACAGCCATGGAGAGACTTTAGTCATTATGATCTGAACCCTGATGAGCAGCCAGGAAACGTGGCCATTAGCTGAGAGGAAGAGGAACTGCTTATGGGGTGCCATTTGTAAAGTCAAAGAGTCATAATTTGACAGCAATATTTTGGGTTATTTAGTGAAAAAAGTTTGAGTTCATTTTTAAAGTCATATTTTCATCATGTTACTTATATATTTATAAATGTTGAAATTCCCAAATTAATATTTAGTTAACAAGTTAAATATTTAATTTAGAGTTAAATATGTATTTTACAAACTAAATATTTAGACCTAAATATTTGGTTTGTAAAATAAATCTTTAATTTACTAACTAAATATTTAATTTGGAGCTAAATATATAGTTTACAAACTAAATATTTAGCTCCAAATTAAATATTTATCTTCCAAAATAAATATTTAGATCCCAGCTAAATATTTATTTTGGAGCTAAACATTTAGTTTGCAAAATCAATATTTAGGTTTAGCCCCAAAATAAATATTTATTTTAGAAAATAAATATTTAATTTGGAGCTAAATATTTAGTTTGTAAACTAAATATGTATCTCCAAAATAAATATTTAGCTTGCCAACTGAATATTAAGTTGGATGGTGAAAATATAACCTTTTTTTTCCTCTTATGATAACCTAAATAACCCAAAACATTGCTGTGATTTTTTGATTTTACAAATGGCACCCCATAAACTGCTGACATCCATCTCAACACTCTTATGTCTTTTAACATATTTGACTAAAAATGAAGAAATTGCATTGAAAATATCATAAAGAGAATATTTGCTGCTGAGTGGTTTCTACTGACCTCTGACGGCGCTGAAGGTGTTGAGGTACTCTGCTGTGAGCAGAGGCTCAGGCAGGTCCCGGATGAACTTCTTGAGCAGCGCAGCAGCATCGTTGGCGCTGACATCATCCCAGCTGAAACGCTCCGTGTAGAAACTAGCCTCCAAGTTCTGCTGCAGCACCTGAAAACAGCAACACGTTAACAATCGTCCTCTCTAAACTGCTAAAATTAGCCAACAATAGGTGATGTATTGACAGAAACACTCCCCTACTTAAACTAATCTCTCTAAATAAAAGCAAAGAATTAATAAATGACACTATGAGAGCACCGCTTAGAAAAACAACAGGTGACACAAATACCGTCACACTCAGGTTTCTGCAGGTTAAACTAACTTTCTGGAAACAACAGCAGACTTTTGGCTGCGGTGCACTCATTCCATAGGAGCTTCTTGTAAATAGTCGGGCAGTAAATCAGACAGAAACTATGCAGAGCAGCAGGTCCAGTTGGATATCAGAGCTGATGTGAATCAGCCGGGTTAGCAGCTGCTGAGCTCAAATGTCTCTGATGGAATCCTCAGACACTCTGATTGTGTTTCTGTTCATATTTAAACAAACTAGTAATTAATAGTGTTCATATTTGGATTAGAATGTTTTTGGGTGTTTTTAATAAAAAGATAATCACAATGATAACAATAAGATAAAGTCTGAGCTGATTTTTATAAAGCTTTATCTGATCCACCTTAATTACTCACCATCTGATATTTCTGTTCCTTTTATTGCCAGCTGGCGCCCTCTGGTGGCTGCTTTCATTAAACTTTCTTGTAATGAGTGTATTAAATAACAGCTGAAGAGAATCTAGCAGCACGATTGATTCAGTCTCACTGGACCGTGTCATTTTGAATGTCAGCTGTAGTTAAACTCTACATCAAATGGATTTTTATTATGATGTTTGACATTTAAGAGTCAAGAGTTATTGATTTTCTGAATATCATTCAGGTTGTGGAAAGGGTAAGTGTCAGTGTGAATCATAAACGGTACCTTTATTCTGGACTGAGATCCTGGAACCCGCAGGATCCCCTCTGAGTCCATCCCTTTCTTCTCGAGGAAGGACAACAGCTGCAGAGAAGAATCAGCCGTCAGATATGAGCAGCTCTGACTTTCATGCACGCCTCTGCTGGTTGGACTCTGTAACTGCTGCTGCTCACAGGGTGCGGTCAAGTCAAAGCACTGCACCCCCAGAGCATGATGGGATTTGTGTTTTTGTCTGTGTGTGAAGACCTAAAGTGGATTTTCATGTTCAAACTGGGGCAAGAATCTAACGAATGCTGAGTGTTTCACAAAGTCTGAACAACAGATGAATGCTGCTGTGTTGATGTCTGAGAAAGCACACACACACGATGACTAAATGCACACACACACATACACAGATGATACACACCTTCTGCAGGAAGAGAGGAATCAAAGTGTTTGGCTTCATTTTCTGATCGTTCTCCAGCATCGCGGCCAGCGGCACGCCAAAAAGTGTACTCTCTGGAAAGATCAAACAACAATTCAACAACATCCTGCATCATAGGTGACATCACTTCCTGTGCTGGTGAAAGGTGCTTGTGTAGAACTGATCCTACATTCAAACACCAAGAATGCATTCCCACCTGGGATTTTCCTCTTTCCCGTTTTTTGCCGCTTCACATCCACTTCTAAAATGTCGCACAGCGCCGTCATGTCGATGAGAGCCAACTGGCGCACCTTCTTCATGTCGGCGTGGGAGAGATCCTGAATCCGGGTCACTCCGAGACGACACTTGGGACAGATCACCCGCTGCAGAGGAGAAGAAAAGGCGTTGGAAAATAGAAACATGGTCTGATCAAAGCATTAGAGGCTAAAAAAGGGATGAAATCACAGATTCGTCTATAATCAACACCGATTACTAAACCTCCTTAATGAGGGCAGAGCTTTTCAGGTGGAAATAGAAACTGGACTTTGAGACAAAACAACTCAGTCTTTGTTTTGAGCTAATCCCAACATTATCTAATCGAGTTCACGGCGCTGAGTGTAAAAACATCTGTCACATTTACATCATTTAAAACCATCTTGACCCTCGGCTCAAAATACTTTCTGAAATGACACCTAATGTACTTTAAAATGGGTCTGAAAACAGAATTATTCCTGTTTCTATTCAGCTGATTTTCATGATTGAAAATCTTAAAAGTACCTATGTGAGGTGTTGAAAGAAGAGAAAAACAAATGTTCTATTTGTTAGTTTAATCAAGTGTGAAATGTTGCAGGTATTTCCTTTTGAAGCTTAATTAAAAATCTATTTTTAGATTTCCAGCCATCCGTGGCATGAGGTGCTTACAGGGAGGGTGCCGTCTTCTTTCTTGTGTTGGGTGTTGTTCTGTGGAAATTTGGCCTGCTTGAGGAAGATGACGGCCTGTTCGCAGTAGGCGATGTCCGTGATGAGGAACTCCTCTTTAGCGGCGCCTCGTTGATGCTCCAGGGTCACGGCTAAAAGGATGCAAAAAGTTGTTAATTATTCGAATGAAGGAATCTTCATTTTTTTAGTATTTAATACTCTCGTTCACTTGTTTTTTCAAAAAATCTGCTGCGGTTTAGTATGAATGAACCCCTGGTGAGTCGATCTCTGTAGAACAAAAGCTCTGGCGCTCATGTTTCAGGATGTAGAAGTTAGCCGGAGGACGGGGGGCCAGAAAACGGAAGGATTTGGAGTCTTACCCATTAGTATTCATGATATTTGGACATCTCGCCTCTGATTGGCTAACAACAACGTGACTCCACCACTGTCTCAGTTTGCTTTGTAACATTGATGTTTTATCTCCACAAATACACTGCAAAAACTGATTTAAGAAAGTAAAAACATCTAATTTTTAAACATTATCTTATTTTTAAACTAAAAAGAAAAATTATCTCTAGAAAAATAGCATTACTTAAAATAAGGTAAATATTCCTAAATATGATTCAAAATTTCTTGCTTTGAGTTTGCTTACCTCATTGGCAGATTTTTTTACTCAAAACAAGAAAACTTGGATCATATTTAAAAATATTTACCTTATTTTAAGTAATGATATTTTTCTAGAGAAGAATTTATTTTCTTTTCAGACTAAAAATAAGATAACATTTTTTTTATTTTTTTACATTCTTAGAAATAATTTTTTGCAGTGTAACAAGCCTGAAGGAGTTCTGCCGTGTTGCGGAGTTGCTAATGCTAACAGTTAGCTTCTACTAGCCGAGACGTGCTCTGCTCTCACCTGGCTGCAAAAACCCACAATATCCTTCCTTGTCATGAGACAAGATGTCCATGAATGCATATTTACAGTGTGATGTAGATCAGTGTGGCTTTTTCTGACCCGAGCGTTGCCCTGTCTAGTTTCTTTCAGCGGTTAAAGCAGGAAACAGGTGTTGAAGACTGTTAAACTCCAAACGACCGACCGTAATTCATAAATAAGTAAAAAAAGGTTTCTAAGTGAACTTGCTCTTTAAATTGTATTCAGGTGAACCGTCTCCTACCTGAAAGCGGTGATTTAGCAACCGATGCCATACTGAGGTCTTCACTGCTTGAAGAGTCTGGCAGCAAGGTCTGTAGAGAAGGAGATGTGTCAACGTTAAACAAACATGCAATCTTTTCCATGGTAACAGCTATAAATACCAATACTTAGATACTCCTGGGAATAAAGTGTGTTTTACTCCTTTCTTCTAATCAAATACACTCAGGAATACAGGGTGTTTCCTCTGATAAGACACTGATAATGATCAGAGGAGCTGCGTTTCGGTGCCCTTCTAAAGCTGACAGACGCGGACCTGCAGGACAAAGCCTGGCCTTGAGGTGGGAATTGCTTTTATAGCTGTAGGTCAGTCCTGCTGTAGGAAACAACAGAAAGTCCTTCACTCGTTCCTGGCCATCATTTAGGGAAAAGACATTTTACTTCTGCTCGTTTTATTTTTAAACACGTTTTTTCACTAAACATCATCTCCAACTGAAGTGCAGTTATGTAAAATGTCACCTGACCTGTTCTGCAGAGGCGCACCCAGAACTGTTTGATAAGGGAGGCCAGACGGGGTCAGAGAAAATTTTGGGGGGGCACACCGTAACTCTGGGAGAGTTTAGCCTGTGGCGATGCATTTCATGCTCCTTTATTCTTTTTAAATAAAAAACAATATGCATCTAAAACACTTCCATACAAACAAAATCCAGGAAATTACATTTCACTTATTTTAAATGTTATTTCAAAATTTATTTTAGAAGTTTAATTTTATTTTATAATTAGCCTGTTGCTGTCTTCACACAAACCTATGGAGATATAAACTTTTTTAAAAATGGTGAGCAGCAGAAACATTTTTTTTTTAAATTCTGATTATTTATTTACTCATTAACTGTATAATTTTTTATTGGGTTTTAAATTTATGTCTTGATGAAATAAGATAAATTCATGGTTTGTGTGAACATTAAAACGACTTATTAAAGAACACTGGTCTTCCCTGGAGTGGCCAGTGGGGTGTCCAGCAATTTTCTAGGGGTGGTCAAGGCCACCCCTGGCCACCCCTTGTGGGCGCCACTGCTATTCTGAAAATAAGCATCTGGGGGATCAGAACAATGTTGGCATTTTTTGTGTGCAGAACTTCCTCATACTAACCGGAGAAATGGCAGCGCCGAAGATGTCGCGAACGTCACGGGGTGGCGTTTTGTTCTTTTTGCGACGAGATAACGTGTAGGAATCGAGTCGACGCTGGACGGCTAGAGCCTGCGCCCGGGTCAGAGTGGACAGCAGCACCGCCTTGTCTACATCCTCGCCGTCTTCGCTGATGAGGGTTGATAATCCAGCATCGGTTAGCCACTGCTCCTCCTGGTCTCCGTCTGAAACGCGCAGAGAAGCAGAAAAATCATGAGAAACGCACGTGGAATGTTAAAATACTCAAGTATAAGCTAGAATTACTGGATTACTTCTAACTTTGAGCCAACTATAGGTTCACATAATCACTTTTTTCACTTTGATTAAAACTTAAAATGAACGGATGAGTCAGCTGGTTGCTGGAAAGCATTTAGAGGAAAGTCCAGTGAGAATAAAATACATAGAAATGTAAAAATCAGTCTTTTGTACATTCGTACTGTGTGTAACTTCATGATGCATTACTTTATTCTATTTTTTAAACACAGCGTAGTAAAAAGTCATCTTTTTACTACGTTGTGTTTAAAAAATAACAAAATAATGAATCGTAAAAATCATAGGATAGGATAGAAGAATTAGATAGAAGCATTGATTAAAAAAAAAGCAGTGCCTCTGTCTCTCATAACATAAAAAATATCTGCTAAAAAGCAAATTAACATCAGATCAAGTCTCATCATTGTCTGTTTCCTCTTTCATCTTCTAGTGTTTGATCGTGTTGCTATGGTGATGATGAGAGAAACCTGATATACTGCCATGGTGAATGAATCATTTCAGGAAGAAAATGGAGGATCTCTGCAGCCTTTCAGGACACAAATTCTTCAAAAACCATCCACATAGATCCTCTTCCCTCTGCTCTCTCTCTCCATTCTGAATGAAACAACTATAGACGTGTGTGTTAATCACCTTCTGACTGTCTGGAGTCTCTCCTGCTGTGGTCAAGATCTGCTTCGCCACTCCCCTGTCGGATGGTCTCAACCTCATTCCAGAACGAGTCCAGACACTGTTTATCGGGATACCGCTCCTGGTCCTGGGAGGGAAGCGAGTGGGGTCTGTAGGTGTGCTCAGCGGCTGCCTGGTCCTGTGGGCTGGCCCAGGGCTCCACGCTCATCTCGGTGGGGCTGGGATCTCTGGTGCAGACATACACACACGTAAAGAAATCACACGCATGCATGCAAACAAATGAGCAGAAACACAAAGACACAAAGGAACGGTGAAGATGGAGGCAGGGATGGACGGATGGATCAGCCCGGAGAGCAAAGAGAGAGATGGAGAGACAAAAGGAGCGGGATGACGGGAGGCCCGGTGTGAGGAGAGAGATGGCGAGCGGACACAAAGGGGGGTCTCTATTGTTCTTGTAAAATGGGACCTGGAGGAAAAGTACCAAAAACAGCCACTAGGTGTCACTGTAACAATATGACATCTTTCTAGGGTGACACCCCTCCACCCACCAAAACATTTCCCTCCAACAACCCAATCTGAGACGTACAACTAAGAGTTTAGACAAATAAATCACACATTTTCCTAATTTAAACGTAGTCTGTTTTTTCTGTGTAGGTCTCAGATCTCTCTGCTTCTCTGATAACAACGGGACACACTCACCAATAAGGTTTTTTTCCAGTGGAATAAACTGGATTAGACAAAACTGCTGCTGCTGGAATGTAATCATGCTGGTTCAGATAAAGCATGGCAACACTTTTTACACAATAAATCTGTTGGACTTTCTTCATAGCGTTTTGCATTTTTGGAAAATGAGAGTTGCAAAACAGTGGTCGTGTTGTTCTAGTGCAGCAGCAACACACCTCGTTGTATGCTCTAAGGTTTATTTACATTATTTGCTGTCAATCAAAGCCTTATATCCTATTGCTTTGCATTATTGAGCTCTGATTTTAATCTGCAGACCCCAAAGGGCCAAAATGTGACCCCAGCCCACACACACACACACACACACACGCACAGGAAGTGGTCTGCTGATTCACATCAGTGGTTCAGTCACATTCTTTGATTCAGCAAATCTTGAAAAGACAGAAACAAACCACAGCAGACTCATTTCTGAGGAATGAGGCGGCTTATCGCGTCATCATCGCGGAAGGAGGAGCAGCTAATAAAATTACAGGTGCTGTAAGTATCCGAGCCAAGAAAATAACCGGAATTCTTTCCATTGCGCCTCAAGATGTTTCCTTACGCGTATCAACCTTAACTGCAAGTCAGCTGAAGCAAGATCCGATCAGAATAGTTCAACCAGTTTCATGGAGGGGGGGTTTGGCTGAGATCCTGAGTTTCTACTGAAAGTCGTTTCAAGTCGTGTGGCAACAAGAAAAAACAAAATAACTGATGTTTACAGCAGGACACACAGGTCTGTCTATTATTTCAATCAGTGTGTGGTGACAAAGAATAATAAAACTTAATTTCTCTTTTTATACAGGTGCAAGTTTATTCCCATCAATCATTGAACTTTTATTTTGAAAAAACACATCTCACACTGATTTGATCTAATTCAATTAGAAACTGAGTTTGCAGATTAAAAATCAGAGCAGAAAGATGCAGAAAATAGGACAGAAGGCAGCAAATAAGGTAAATAAACCTTTGTGCATACAACAAGGTGTGCTGCTGCTGCACGAGAACAACACGACTATTGTTTTACAACTCTGTCATTTTTCAAAAATACAAAAAGCTATGAAGAAAGTCCAACAGCAACAAACAGATTTATTGCGTAAAAAGTGTTGCCATGCTTTATAGTTCTCTGAACCAGCATGATTACATTCCAGCAGCAGCGGTCTTGTCTGATCCAGTTTATTCCAATGGAAAAAAAACCTTAACGGTTCAAAAAACCATGAAAAAAGAGTAAGATCTGTCTTTAGGTATAAATAAATGCAGAATAAATGATAAGCCCAGCATCAGCGTTCCATAATGGGATACAGGCTTTAAATTAACATCATGGAGTTACAGTAATCTAGTCAAACCTCACTCAGCTACCACTCCAAGTACGTGTTGTAAATTAATAAACATTTTAGCTCAGTATCTGTAAAGTTTAGATTTTTGGTGTAATGCCAATCAGCTGTGGCAGCCATATTGAATTAGGTTCATTTTTGTAGACGTTTAAGTAAAAATCACATTCAGAGAGTTTTATTCAAATACGTCCAGGTACTCATGAGATGTGTTGCTAAGAAACAAGCACACACACTCAACCATGCACACACACACACACACAAAAACATGAGCACTTCCGTTTTGCCAGCAGGCAAATAGTTATTCTAATACTGGCTCAAAATGTCACTTGCTCTTTAAATGATCTATTTTTAGCTTCTAATATGATGCAAAACTGACCAACAGCTATAGGATGAGCTTCTATGAATTCCACCAAATATAGATTTTGTCTGTTTGCTGAAGATCTAGATAATTACCATCAGCTGGATTAATCCATCTCTAACCCAGGCATGAGAAGATTTCTAAATTTAAAATGAATTCTTAGAAGGCCAGGACATCTTTTTCCTAACTAAAAGTAATGCAGGTTCAGAGTGACTCACAGACATAGCAGCAGAATTTCTCACACTTAGCAGACTCTGATGCTTGTTAGATAACAGCTGAACGTCAGTTAGATGCTCAGCTCATCACCTGGTTTCTCAACAGAAATCGACTGATTTTGTAATATCTCGTCTTCCGTAGGTGATGTTAGGATTTTTATGATTATTATATTTATTAAATGATAGAATAAACATTTACTTTGATTGCCTGAAGATTGGAATAACTCTCCAGGCAGAGTAGGGACCTTAATCAGCTCCACAAACAAACATTCAAGAGGAACAATGGAGAAGTGTTAGCAACACTGGATCAAATCTCAGCCTGCTGATGAAGAGATATGAAAATTAGAAGAACACTGATTCCTGTTCTGGATCATGACACCACATGTGTCAGCAACATGAAACCAGAAGACCTGAACTCAGGTTAATGCAAACGTTTAGAGTCACATTCAGACAACACCTTAAACTGCAAACCAGCAACAAGCCGTCTGTCATCTACTCAACTTCACTTTAAAAACAAACAAGTCAGATTTCACCAAAAACATCCGTGAAGCTATAAACAGACTTCAGCAGAAACACCTACCCGGTCGTCTTCTTGAGGCTCGATGGTTTCAAACGCCTGCCCCGCATTATGGGATTAGAGTTTGGATGGCGCCTAAAACGGCTAAAGGAGGACTGTTGAAACTGCATGCTCAACACCACCTCTTCCCTGCCTCCCATTTCCACACAGCTGTAGGAATCAGGGAATTACAATCCTGCACATGAACCAGCTTTCTCCAGAGTCTGGAGAGCATGAGAGTGTGATCTGAATCTGTCAGTCGTCCAGGTTCCTCTGAGCAGTAAAAGGAAGTGATGCAAGCCTTTAGAGTGGCTTGACGGCTCTCTTACTATGAAAACAATCTCACCTGTCCCCTCCCTCGAGCTCTGAGGGGACACGCCCTACCGACGTGTGTGACAGACTTCCAGTGGTTCTAACAGGAATGTCGTGCCTGCCACCCAAAAAACTCTTTTTGTGTTAGAAAAAGGAGAGAAATTGTAGAAATAAAAGCTGACTAAGCTAAATTCTGTCTTAAATGTGAGCTACGTAGCTTTCCATGAGCTCCTTCATCGAGTGTAGTTAACCAGGACAATGCTTTAGATAAAAATAGATAACATTTCTAGACAATTAATCACTGATTAAAACAGACATACTTAATAAATGACAGCTAATAGTGTGGTGGGTTCAGTTAAACCATGCCTTATAAGATGATGATGATGATGAAGGCTCCTTGTCCCATGAGCTCATCCTGGTTCAGCCTCATACCTGACTGGTGAAAAATGTGACAAATGACTCCCGGGAAAGAAAAGGAACAAAGGAGATGGAGATGAATCAAAAGAGGGAAGTTTTAAATTAAAAGGTGAAGGTTTCTCAAGTTTCACGAGTGGGACAGGTCTGTCGACATTGACTGTGAGCAGTCCTGTAACCCCCCCACCCCACCCCTAACCATCTCATCTACTTTTCACCAGTATTGTTTTCCATTTTCTCGTGTCACATTCGGTGCAACAGATGATGTAAACACAAATACTTAGATGAGTTTGACTTATTCAGTCACAGAAACACGTGTTTCCAAACATCTATTTACACATGACTGTTACAAAAAAAACTTTAGAAGTCACCCAAGGCAGGACTTCTCAGAATGAAACTAGCTCTGCTGCGCTCTGCCGTGGTCGAAACGTCAGCAAGAAAAAGGTAAAAACTCTTTTCTGTGTTAAAAAACGAACCAAGTGATGCAGTTAGAAGAAACACGCAGAATGAATGCACAAAAGGTGTGGTTCACTCGTTTAATCGACACATTTGCAGTGGTCTCTAGTAGGAATGAATGCCTTGCAAGTCGTACTTGGGGGGGAGAAAGCTCAGAATTAGAGGAGAGCTGAACACGGCAGGAGTCGGAGTCTTATTTTCTGATAATTGGACATCTCGTCTCTGATTGGATAACAGCAATGCTTATAATGCAGCTTTAAATCTAATTCCCAAACAGTTTTAGTTTAGGTCACACCCTCCTGCATCTAATCAATATTCCCATGATTCCCACACAATAGAGGCCAATGATTCCTCAGGAGGTAGGGAGGAGGGGTATTCATAGGTAGTTTCTTCTCATTAAACAACAATAGACAGCTAGAGCTTATAAGCTTGACTCTCCCATATTCCAGTCAGAATTGACAAAACTCCTCAGATGAGAAGCGAAACATCTTCAAGAAACCAAAGAAGTCCAGTTGCCTTCATTCAAACCCCTTTGGATTACCAGGATGACTGAGAACCATCACCAGCATAACAGCAACGCGACTCAACGTTGTGGTGGAGTTGCTAATGCTAACGGTTAGCTTATAGCGGGACGTTCTCTGCTGTTTCCTGGACGCTAAACCAACAACAGCCTTCCCCGTCGTGAGTCAAGATGGGTGAGTCCATGAATGCTAAGTGACAGTGTGACGTAGATCTGTCAGGATTTTCTAATCCTAGAGTTTCACAGTCTACTTTCTATCAGAAGCTAATGCAGGAGATAGGTGTAGGAGACTATTGTCATGTTCAGCCTGCATGAAAAACTCAGAGTGACCCATTATAATCAGAAATAATCATAAAAAAATGGGGTTTCAGTGAACTACACCTTTAATAAAGCACTTTAGTTAAAAACTATGCAAGACCAAAGTACGACCCTGCAATGACTTTGTGTTTAGTAGAAGGATCAGACTCATAACTGAGATCACCAGCAGTGACACAAACCCCCTTGAACCCATCATGCTTCTGTTTTACCTAATACTGCCTTAGCGTTAAACCTGCTAGCTCCACTCCTTATACGACTGGAGAACGAGAACTCAGCTTCTAGACAAACCACATGCTTCAAGCTAATTTTAAAAAAGCACAGCTGAAAACGTCAGCGTGTTTAGGATTGTTCTGAGTTGAATAGATCTTGCAACCACAACAGGAAGCCATGCACTCAGAGAAGAATGGACACACATAAAGTCGTCTGTGTTCGTTCTCGTTACAGTAGGAAAAAACACAAGTAGCCTTAAAAAACAGCTGCTCAGGGACTACAGCAATAATCAGAAAACACAAAAAACAACCTTTTAATGTTCAGAAATAAATTCCAGCAAAAGCCATTTGCTTAAAAAAAAATGCGACTATTATCTTACATGAATCTGTTATGTGGAGAAAGAAAAGCGGGGAGGTATATTTTTGAATTTGAGTCAAACACAGATGAAAAAATATCTCCAAAAAGCAAAACTGTAATATATGTCTCTTCTAATTAAAATATAAAAAAAAAAATAAGAACAGTTAAATCATAGCGGTCTCTAAATCTACTGCAGTAGCTGATAATCCAAGTAGAGCGAGCGTAAAGCCTACCTGGCTTTGGCCTGCCTGATGGCTTTGCCCCAGAGCAGCAGCAGAGCTGCAGAGCCACTTTTCCCCCATGGCATCCTGCAGTTGTCCCCCCCACCCCAAGAAAGCTGAGAGGTGTAGGAAACAGCAGCTGCCTTTCCCTGGCAAGCTGTTTCCTTGTAATCCCTTCAGTGTCTAAACTTATTAGGGCAGTCTGCCTGTGCTGGCAAGAACGTCACTACATCGCATCCTGGGGCAGGAAAGAAGGTCTGCAGAAGTGAGAAGCTGAGTGGCTGAGTTGGTTACTGGGGCTGGGACAGTCAGAGGAAAGATATTGTGTGAATGGTTACCAGCTAAAGATGGAGGCTGAATGGATGGATCAGTGAACATGGCAACTGCAGGCCTGTTTTAGTTGGTGCCGTCATGGTTGCAGCTTCATTGGGGCAAATAGATGCTATTTGATTTCTTTAAACTGATCTTTGACCTTAAGTGTTTAGGGGTTTCATCAGTAACTCTAAGCCATAATCTTTATTTTAATGTCCCTTTTATTAGCAACAATAACCAACTACTTCAGTGGCGTTTTCAAACAGTTTCAAAGAAAAGAACTCAAAGGTAAAAGTGAACTTTGGATCAGGCTGAAGGTTATTTGGACGTTTTGTTAAAACTTTAGGACAAAACAAAGTTTGGCCATTTCATTGATAGATTTCTGATCTGAAAAGCTTTCACTGTTAAAATAAACCGATTCAACTTAAAATTCAATCAAATACTGCAGATAAACGGTTCTATTACTCGTGTCTAGAGACAACCATGTCCACTTAAGTGTAGCTTGAAGAAAAATCTTCTGTTTATGATTAATTTTCTGAATTTGTTAAAGACAATTGAATCCGTTCTATGTTCTGTATGAACTTGTTCATCCTGTTTAATCGATACATTTGCAGTGATCTCTAGTAGGAATGAATGCCTTGTAAGTCATACTCAGGGGGGGGGGGGAAGCACAGATGTGCCTGAATCAGGAAGTACAAATCAGCTGGAGGAGAAAGTAGCTTCAGACGACAGGATTTGGACTTTTATTTCCTGATATTTGGATATTTCGCCTCTGATTGGCTAACAGCAACACAACTCTACCACTGACTCTGTTTGCTCTGCAACGTTGATGTTTTATCTCCACAAATAACACAAGCCTGAAGGAGTTCTGCTGTGTGGTGGAGTTGCTAATGCTAACTGTTAGCTTCTACTAGCCGATACGTTCTCTGCTGTTTCTTGGATGTTAAACCAACAACAGCCTTCCCAGTCGTGAGTCAAGATGGGTGAGTCCATGAATGCTAAGCGGCAGTGTGACGTAGATCTGTCAGGATTTTCAAATCCTAGAGTTTCTATCAGAAGCTAATGCAGGAGATAGGTGTAGGAGACTATTTTCATGTTCAGCCTGCATGAAAAACTCAGAATCAGAAATAATCATTAAAAATGTTTTTTCAGTGAACCACACCTTTAAAATGTTGCATGTCAAAGCACATATTGTTTTGCACAGTTAAGACCTCCTCTCTGTTGTACATCGTAAAGCATCTGGTGGGATTGTCAACAGTCTGTGCTCTCTCGGCACTTTGGCACACTTCCATCAACGTCTTACAATCAGTTTGCCAACAAACAGATTAACACAGATTACACAGATCACAGGAACGTCTCTGAGAATTTAGCCTTTCTCTTCTGCTCTTTCAACTTAAACTAATTTACTACTTACCCAGGTTAACAGTCCAGACCAAACCCTCCATGATGCACCTTAACCTCTTGGTCCTAAACCTCCGTTGCATCTGCTGCTTCATGTAAAGCATCTAGAGTTTTAGGTTGGTAATTATTTCAACCATGTAACCATTGCTGGCTGTTACCATATTGACCAAATCATAAACCCAAGGTGGAACTTTAACCAGTGGGAAGTTAAAATGTCCAAATATGTACTTTTTTCTTTCCCTGAATCATCTTTGATGGTCATTCCAGGCAAGGTAAGCCCTTTCTGCCCCCATCCAACAATCCTTCTTAACCTGCAAATACGTTCAAAGGAAATGGAGAGTGTCGAACGTGAGGGCACATCTTCACGTGACCTTCCAGATGGCATGTGATCGCCAGCTCAGCCTCGTGCCCCCGCTCATCATCCTTTTGGCAAGCAGGGCACTGAGCCGTTGTTAAGAAGAGGGGGAGGGATGGGAAAGGAGCAAAGGGAGAGGAGAGCTCAGACAGCACCAGAGTGGGTTAAGTGTGGTTGAAAAAAGAGGAAGGATGACTTCTCAGCACCTCCAGATGGTCTGATTGACAAGTAGTCTGTGACGAACGATAACCAAATGTCACCAAATAAAAAAATAAATAAAATTAGCTTGGGAACATGCTCAGTCGCACAACGGCACGTGGAACAAAAACGTGACAAAATCTGTCAAGAGGCGATGAGATTCATGCAGCTGATGCATCTAATGACCACTATGGAAATACAACGAGATGAGATGTGAACTTCCGGTTTACAAACAAGACCATTTCATAAAAAAACTGTTGTAATACTCTGATTGCACAAGCGAGTCACCTGCTGGAATCTACTTTCAGGATTATCGTGATGTGCGTGTGTCTTCTCATCACTAGTTATGCTTGGCACATTCATTCATCTTGACGATGTCGTAGAACTTGATCTGAAAGCACGGAAAAATCTGGATTATTTGAGCGTGTAAAGAAAACAACCTCATAAATAATCGGAGCGTGAAACGAACACTTTTTAATCCTATTTAGAAACAAAATAAACAAAATCAGCCCTTTTTTAAGTAATGAAAGAGAACTCCTTATGCTGTTTATGGCTCAGTGGAGATTTCTTATTCGTGAGACAACGATCGGTATCCAAACTGAACAGGCCAGGTTGGTTCAGAAAGATAATAACCACCTTTGGATTTATGGCATCTGCTCTTTAGAACAGACAATGAGACGTGTGATTATAAGTTATTTTTACTTTCCATACAACTGCCATTTCACTTTACTCTTACTTGGTGATCTTTTGAGTTATAACAAATATAGAAGCAGGGAGCAAAACCAAAAGTGAGCCCGCTCCTCTGAAAACCCACGCAGATCGTAACAGTCAGGGCAGATGAACAGAACAGGACCAACCTCGTGTCACCGTTTATCGCCACGATCAACACAAAATAACTTCCTTGACCACATCTCTGACACCAAATCCCATCACATACAGTCTTAAGTCAACATTGGCTAACAGCATAAATGAGTGACAGGTCACAATTTAAACTCAACGGTCATTTCCTTCTGCACCTTACTTCCTGTTTAACTTCGTCATCACCTATGCGTCTGCACCTGCGTCTTTGATCCTTAACACGCTCGGGTACTATCTTCAACATTTGTTCTTTGCATAAATCAAAACAAAGCATGTATCAAGGTAAATTCCTCTAAAGCATCACAGAAGCGGATTGGCTGAGCTTTTCAGGTCTTAAGCTGCAAGAGATGACAGCAGGAAACCCTTCTCCTCTCGTGCCATATGGGCTTAAAGTGGATTACAGCCACAGTGCTTTACACTGACTATTGTATTTGATTTCAAACACACCCTTTGGCATGATTATTATACAAATTATTACAAGGTAGGATTAGTTAGTTAATTCTAGTTCCTGCAAGCTGCATAGATGAGAAATTTGAGTATCAGCAATGATACAAATATATACCATGGGAATTCTCGCTGGGAATATCAACACTTGCAAAGTAGCTGGAGGGGAAAAATCTAAACACACTTTGAATTTGCTTATTGTTACTAAAGCATCGCTACACATAACAAATTCGATAGTACAGCACAAGGCGTGGCCAACAGTCAAATGTATTTTAGCAATAAGGCATTAAAGAACCTTTAAATAATCATGTTCAATCAAATAGAGAGAGCACCAATTGAAAAGTAACATGTAAACATAGATTCCATGATTTTTCGTTCTTGTACACAGAATAGCAACGTTTTTGGTTTTTACCTTGTTTGCTAACAGTTTCGGCGAATCCCAGTCGCCATATTCAGAGCTTCGCCAGGTGTTGGCGGCGTCACTTCCGTTGTTTATCCATGAAGTGACGCCGCCAACACCTGGAGAAGCTCTGAAGATGGCGACTGTGGTTTGCCGAAATTGTTAGCAAATAAGTTAAAAACCAAAACTTGCTATTCTGTGTACAAGATAAGAACGAAAACCATGGAATTAAAAGAAAAACAGAAAGAATGTAACAAGGATGTAAACATAAATACCAACATTTTGTTAAAAAATAATGTTTTGCATTAAGACTAAATAAATACAGTTCAATCTAAACATTTAGAATACAATTAAATAAATTAACATATTTAAATATTTAGATTCAGATTTAATTAAATAAAGGGTTAGGGTTAGGGTGGATGGGTTCTAATCTGATTCATTTTAGAATCGGATCAGATCAGGTTTTTTTTTTTGTTTTTAAGAATTATTTTAGAATCGACGCCTCATACACAGATGCTTATATTTGTATGACTTATTCCACAAAAGTGTTAAAACAGCCAGCTGACGTGAGGCTTTCACATAAGATTGAGAGAAAGTCACGTTTTTCATCGGTTTTAGGTTAATGAGCAGCAGAGCCCACTCACCAGAGCAAAGCCGCACGTGCAGGCACAAAGATTACACCCATAGCAACCGCTCCTGACACCTTAGCAACCAGCAACGCTTAGCTAGTAGCACCAAAAAGTCTAAAGGGAAATTACATATTATTAACCACGTAAATGCTCAAACAACACAATTTACAATGTCTTCATCACAATGATCTCTTTTTTAAAGCAATCATAGCTCACCGGCTTAAACAAAGGGTTGGAGTTAGGCTACGTTATGAGAACTAAATATGCACATTTTGTTTACTTACCTGAAAAAACACCATGGAGGCCAACGGTGAGCGGCGGCTCGACTGAGCGTGAAGTGAAATTTTTTCCATGTGGAACAAAAATAACAGCGGTGACTCCTGTGAAGACTGTCAACAAGCAGATGGAGATCAGACGGGATGAGAAAGCTGCTGCTGCTGGACGCCAACGTCTCACGTTATCCTTCTCACCTTGCGGATGATGTCACTACGTAGAGCTTCACAGAAACAATGCAATGATGATGTTTATTGGTCTGGCCATGCATACAACCAGAATGGTCTTGGATATTAGCCCCTAAATAATAATAATAAAAAAAAATAAAATAAAATAAAATATATATATATATATATATATATATATATATAATTGATGTAGTAGTACCTCATAATCCTACAATGATCTGCACGTGTTTTATTGACTTTGCATACAAGAGATTCAGGAGATATTTGTAAAGAAGAACTTGCACGATTTTAGTCCACTTATCTACTAGACCTCGTGTAGAGCACGTACAGCGCAGCTTAAACAAATGCAGTCCTGAGATTGTCTTCCTGACTGATAGGCTCGAGCATTTTACTGTAAAATGAAACCATTTGCATGTCCTCTGGCAACTTGACCTAAATAGCTTTGTGTCAGTTCCTGTGTGGAATAAAAGTAACACTATCAATAATACAGCAGGGAAGGCTGTGAGAATAAGTGAAAACTTAACTGTGAAGCATCAGTTTACAGTAACCTTTTGCACTTATTTGTGTCACATCTATTCATGCAGAAAATAAAAGTTTGAAGCCGGCTAACCTGTTTTAGAAGGGAAAGGGAACAATACGCTGTGGAGTCATTCCCAGTACAAGGTCTGGCTGTTGATCAATTCAGGGACATCAAAGAGTGCACCACCACTCTCAGCTCAACATGCAACAGGATTTTCCAGTAACTGTAGCTTGTATTAAAAATGTTTGTCATAATGCAGCTGGAAAGGTCAACAATAAAAAAGCAAAAATTCAAACAATGCAGTTACCCAAGTGCAAAACAAAGATATGTGTGATTAACATCTGTTGGCTTCAACTTCCCTTGAAAAGAGTCAGTTTCACTTTAGCCCCCTACTCAGTGTGATTCAGACAGATGCAGTTCAGCTTGACAGTCATTGCCAAAAGCGTCCCCCAACCAACAAGCAGACCCACTTTTTGTCATGGAGTTGGCAGGGAAAACCAACTACACTGAAGTGAGCTGTGTTAACCTAGCAGTACCGAGCCGCTATTGGCTGAGTGGTGCTGTTGGAAAAACAGCATCTGTGTTTTGCTTTTTACCATACCATACCATACCATACCATACCATACCATACCATACCATACCATAACATAACATGCCATAAAGTGACATGCCATACCACACCATACCATGCCATGCCACGCCACGCCACGCCACGCCACGCCACACCATACCATACCATGCCATGCCATGCCATGCCATGCCATGCCATGCCATGCCATGCCATACCATACCATTCCATGCCATGCCATGCCACGCCACGCCACGCCACGCCACGCCACGCCACGCCACGCCACACCACACCACACCACACCATACCATACCATACCATACCAAAGATTATATGGAAGATAAAGATGGCAATCATCTGCAAATAACAAAATCCCATTTTACCTCCCAGTGGCAGGAGGTACAATGAAAACAGTAAATGCCCAAGAATAGATCCCTGTAGTTATTTAAGGATTTACTGTTCATTATACCCATTTCTTTACTTTTAGTAAAATCTCATCATCTGGCTCCAGAAATATTGTTATAGCAATGTAAAAATTTTTCACATCATCCAAAAAAAATAAATAAAAATTGCGCTCTTTGTAAGTGAATTGTGAAGATAATTAAAACACACACACACACACGGTCCACAGGGATTCATGAGGTTTTTTTTCTTTCTACGTAACAAACAAGTGACACCTCATTCTTAGCTAACTGTATTTCAACACTATCTGCATAAAAAACATTATGTCTCCTTACATGTGTTGCAATTAGGTTCAGAGTTCTTAAGACTATTGTTGTCGTCTGCAGTTTAAGGTGTTGCATTACTAGAGTATAAATCACTCACTGAGCTGACACATTCATAACACCAAGAGTAACAACCTGCAAAGCAAACATCTCATTCTTAACATACTTGAAAACCCAGAGTGATTCACCAGCTCCACCCCCCGCATTGTGATTGTCTGCTGCTGTTATACGAAAAGAGATTCCTCCTGGACAGATAAATTCCATCTGACATCCTGTTTTTGCTGCTACAAGCCTCCTAGCTGGCTAGATGTGTGTGTGTGTGTGTGGGTGTGTGTGTGTGTGCGTGCGTGCGTGAGTGTGTGTGTGTGTGTGTGTGATATCCTGAAAAAAAAGACAGACACAGAAGTCAAGATTGCAGAGGGCCAGTAAAGCATCTCAGTCTTTTCCTGCCATTGTTTCATCTCATGGTCCCACATCAGCCACGCCCCCTTGGACATCATCTCACTCCCCCTCCTCCATCAGCTGTTGTGTGTTACCATGGAAATGGACAATAATCTTGCACTTCCTAATCAGAGGCAGCAAAGCTTGAAACTTATTGATGAGGAGCAGTTTTGAAACTACAGCTCACTGGTGTACACTTGCACATGCTCTGATTCCTCAGAGTGCACGAGTTTGTGACAAAGGAGACAAACGTCTGAAACTAGCTGAAGAGAAAAACTCATTTATTATTGAGTTCTGTTGTGTTTTCATGCTTTTATTGTTTTTCTTTTATGATTTGCAACCAGTTTTTTATGTGTGCAGCACTTTGACCAGCTTCTCTTGTTTTTAGTTGCACTAAAATAAATTTGATGACAAATTTCCAGCACTGAGTGACTCCACCCATATCATTCTTGAAGCACAGCAAGCAAACAATAGCTTAATTGCAATGCTATAAATCTTCTGATGCACCCATTATATATATATATATATAAATTTTTTTTGACATACACGAAACCAGATTTTAGATTTCTTAGACTCCTCACAGCTGATCCACGAAAGGGCCACACATCTGCTGTTTTGGTCACTTTCTGTCCCTTAATGAACTTTTCTATTAATATAAACAAATGCTTCTGATTTGTTAATATGTAAGTCAAACGTTTGCAGAGTTTAAATAAAGTCTTTGCTTAAATTTCAGGTTTAAGTTTGTGTTGAATACACCCAGATATAATCTATTGCAGTTTTTTATTGATCTCTGCTGGAAGCTACTAGCATAAGATTTATTAACCGTCAATAGGGCAGGCGACCATGTTTGATGACTTGGATGTGTTTAAAGTTGATTTGCAGCCTAACTTTGGAAAAAAGCGAAAAAGTGAAAAATGAAAAAAGAAAAAAAATGTACAAAAAAGGTTTAAATTTAAAAGATGAATAACAATCTGCTTAATAGAAAGTACTGACACAGGAAAAAAAAGAAAAGCAAAACTATTTTAAAGGCAACAAATAACATCCAAGAGGTGAAACTTTATATTATTTGAGTATTTTAACAAGTTGCCTTTAAAGGGTTAAGATTGTTACATAATTTTGCACACAATACACATTATTCATGCAGAGTTAAATCCTTTCTATATTTAACCAACTCTTTTTTTATTTCCCTGTATTATCCTGCTTTGGGATTAACCCAGATTTGAACCGGGCAACAAAGAAGCATTGGTGGCGTGAGCTCAGCAGCACGGGTTCTGCTGACATTTGATACGAGAATTACACGACTTGAGACAAAGTTCAATAAAAACATTGAGTAAATATTCAGTTAACAAAGTTAACAGTGAACAAAATCTACTTTGTAAAACACATTTCTGATGTGTTATATGGTTATAAACCTCAATGTAATCAATGTATTTCAGATAAATGATAAAGAAAACTGATTTATTGGGTTTTTCTGGAGAGTGCAAACTGCAGGATAGTTCCTTGTTAAAAAATTTAGATTTTCCTTTTCTTTAATTGCAGTGCATCTATTATGCATGCAGCAACTCGTAAAAGCTGTTGTTTCCTTTGGGACATCACACCAGCTCCCCCTGTGTCTCAGTCACGGTACTACAGCTGAGTTTATTCATTATCTTTAGTTAATGCAAATATTTTTTTTCAGAGGACATGATGAGACATAAATATGCTAGGGGAAATTTTGGCTTAATTCAGGTCTCATATTTTAATAATTTTTAAAGTTTACTGTGACAAAATGATAATTATCTAAAATGTATGCATGTGATTTCCACATCCTTCCAGTAGATGGCGGTCTTGTAATAGAACATGCAGAGCATAACTGTATGTGAAGGAAAATGAAAGGAAGGGTCATTGAGCTTATAAAACATAGATTTCTTCCTGATTTTGAAAAAAAATAAAAGTAATTTAAACATAATATTGATGTCATTTTTGGAATTGCTCTAACTAAGGTCCATGCAACAGATAAAAATTCTGTCCTGCTCTAGGAAACTTTTTAAAAAGTTCATTGTGGAGTGAAAAATAAAT
Source organism: Aphyosemion australe (assembly GCA_006937985.1). Taxonomy (NCBI): domain Eukaryota; kingdom Metazoa; phylum Chordata; class Actinopteri; order Cyprinodontiformes; family Nothobranchiidae; genus Aphyosemion; species Aphyosemion australe. Next base: position 5,750 of record SSNS01000059.1, on the reverse strand, counting down.
TAAATTTGATTAAACTTTACATTTCTAACATTTCTAACATGCTCACAGCTGCTTTTCCTACAGGAGAGAATCACAGGGAAGCTTTCCTGAAAGTGCACCGTCATCGTCAGAGCCTGAACTCCGTCCAAAATCCTGGATGAAACTCCCACAGATGATTCACTGCAGTCTCCCTCAATTAGGGAGCAAGTCACTGCTCTGTGTTTATCATTAGAGACAGCTTCAAAGACACTGTCACATTATTTCAACACAAAAAGAGCAACCGGTAATTTATACGCTAGTTTGGAATTTACACTGAGATCAACCGAACTGAGATGCTGTTTAAAAAAGAGGAGAGTGTTTTGTTTTAATCGTGAGCTAGATGCTGTTAAAGTGAATAAGGAAGACCGTACAGTCTGTATAAACTTTATTTTCAGCTTATTTCTGATCATTCACATTCATGCAGCAAGGTTTAGGTGTTGTTTTTGGCTTGTTTGTAACATTTGCTACTAAAAAAGGAAACCACAAGTGCAGCAAATGTATCCTCCTTTGGAGCTAAGGGGGCAAAGCGTGCCACTTGCAGCTGTCAGATTTGCATCTGCATCAGTAAACAGTAAACACGAGCACCGATGTGTTTTATGAGGATGCTGTGGGTCTCTTCAAGCTGCAGAGGAATCTGCACTTTTTCCATTTTAATAGATTCGTATATTATAAAATTTCAAATGTCCTTTTAAGAGCATACATTTTATTAGTTACTTGTCACTTTCAGAGCCTCCAGTTTTGGTCAGTAATGTGTCGCTATAGTAATAAAAAATGATTTGATGCTTGCAGCATATCTGTGTTGTTTTCCCATTAATGCGGCTCCGACCAGCAGTTGATAAATGTGATAACTGCACAACGATTTGAGGCCAGAGAAAACATCCCACAGAAAGTCAGATGCTATCAGTTCGCTGTGATAACAAATTGTTTAATAGATTTAATATAACTCATACAGAAATGTGTAATCACATCTGCAATGTTCTCTAACTAAATAAGTCGTGGCAGACATTTCAGATTTATAAATCTCTATACGGCAACGCGGATAAATAAATCAGCACCTCATTAAACTGGACACAAGGCTGTTGACAGAGTCAAATGAAAGGATTCAGCACAAGTAAATATGCCGGACATGGGGGAAATTGCTTTTCTATTTAGGGTGCTCACATATACAACACTCCAAATAGACTTTATCTTGAGTTATAATAGTTCTATGGTCGATGCAAAACATGTTAATGAAGTTGTTTTCACTAAACCCTTCTCACGATTTCAGCATTTTGATTCTTGACATTTTCAGTACCTTCCAGAATGAGTCATTTCAGGGCTCTGTCACTTTAAGAAAACAAGCTTGAGTTGGCCACGCCCACCTATCCCCGCTCAGGCTGCTAGAAGCTGAGAAGATCCGATATCCGGGAGGGGCTCGGAGTAAAGCCGCTGCTCCTCCAGCATGAGCGCATGAGAGGTAGTTCTATTCTAATTCCTTATTTGTGACATCACAAACGGTGACTTTTTGAAACAGCTTGTTTTACATACATAATTCTTAAAATGAAACACTGACAGAAAACAGATGGACAGATTTTTTTTAGTATTTAGAGTGTTTATAGGGCTGGTTTAGGGTTAGAGCAGGGGTCAGCAACCTGCGGCTCTAGAGCCGCATTGCGGCTCTTTTAGCGACCCCTAGTGGCTCCCTGGAGCTTCTTCACAGATGTATGAAAATGGATGGGGGATATATTTTTAGTTTGAATGCAGTATGCATTCAAACTATTGTTTTCCTGTTTCTCTTTATTAGTTTGAATGCAGTATGCATTCAAACTATTGTTTTCCTGTTTCTCTTTATTATTAGTTTGAATGCAGTATGCATTCAAACTATTGTTTTCCTGTTTCTCTTTATTATTCTTCTTCTTCTTCTTCTTCTTCTTATAACCTCTGCTTCCGTACGTTTTTTGAACTGTATCTCCTCCTACAGTTTTTCAGCTATTTCAGCAAGTTTGGTATCAAACCGTTCAGCTCGTTCAGCTCTTTCCGGCTATATCTCTTGGTATTGATATCTTCAACCGTTTCCGATTAATTCAGCTTTTTCTGCCATTTTTCAGCCCATTGAAATGAATGGAAAAGGCTTAAAATCGCTCAATTTTGAACAAAATCGTTCATCTTTTTGACCTCTTACTTGCCAGGGTTAACTTCAACCTAGAGACTTCATTCAACTTTTAACAAACTCAAAAGAAGTTCAACTATTTCAAATTTTTTCAGCTTCTTGATATCTTTTACGGTTTTTCTACAATCACAGGTTAAACTTGAGGTACGATTTTGGAAAGTTCAGGAACGTCTCCTCCTCCCCCCATTCAAAAGAATAGGGCCAAAAACAGACTTTGCTCGACTTCAGGCCGTGTCCTGAGAGAACCGTAGAACCGAGGGAAATGAAACTTGCGCTGGATGAAAGCTGACGGATTTTCCTCCGTTTTGAGCTATAATTTATGGACGTACTCCAAAAATTGTGGTCGTAGCGTTAACTAGTTTGGAGGTTTCTAGTTTATTAAAATCTGTCCTCTGCACTCTGAGCTAAACATTCCGCACTCTGACATTTCAAGGTCACTTTTTCTGCAAACAGATGTTTACTACACCCACACCGTTTACGCTACTCAAACAATTTTCTCAAAAACAGTAGGTTTTTTTGTCAGCTTCGACAGGATGTCTTCATTTTAGCTGTAGGTGTCACGGTGCGGGCGCTACGAGCCTCAGAAGGCCGATAGTGCCAGATTTTCTCCCATTGGCGGCCATTCAAATTATTTTCAGCTCAGGTGCTTCGATCGCTCTCTGAGAGCTAAACTGTACTCGTCATATCTCCTAC
>SSNS01000058.1:2648192-2691980 GCA_006937985.1 Aphyosemion australe | reverse complement strand
TTGAGGAGGTCAATGATTTGAGGAACAGCATGTAAGTGACTTTGACTAAGCTTGATGTGGTTATTTTTATTTCTTGTGATCATCATTTCAATGATATATGCTTTTCTCTTAAAGTATTGACTGGTCAGAAGGACAGTTTGATGAGGTGGATTCTGCTCCTTCTGACAGTTCAGATGAGGACTTTGTTCCGGGTATTTGCATTCGGTAGGTAATCGGTTACAGCTTTATGTGACATGTGATGAAAAACACAATCAGTTCATTCCTACTTACAATAGATAAATTGAAAACAGTGAGTAAAAGCTAGTATCAGGAAATAGTATCAGTTAGTGGACAATTTCAGCACAAGCTTGGTTTATATACAGATTTTTTAGAAAGCTAAATTGCATTGAATTCATGGTAAACACTAATAACAAAATAGTTTTAGGAAACATTTCTTTTTAAAAGTAACTCAACTCTCATGCTGTGAAATAAATTTCTTCTCACTTCATAATTGTAAATGGTTGTCTTTAGGAATTGTGGCTTGGTCTCATCCACCATGTGGCAAATGAGCATGAATGGGTGATGGGACATTGCCAAAACAAGGGGCACGAGAACAGCACCACCAAGGAGTGGCTGGAAATCGGGTCGGTAGCGCATGAGGCTCTGAAGGATGTGACTTCGAACAAGCGGTGGTTGAGGAACGTTCATAAATACCTCACCTTCAGGTAATGTTGGAAGTGTTGTGTGTTATAATACAAAATGTCAGTATTTCTTCTAATCTTATTCTACATACACACTTTTTGTTGCACAGATCAACTGCAAATCTGGAGGCTTTTCAAAATCACATCCTGATGTATGCTGGCAAGCGGTTCTCCTTCTCCCCACCTGTGTATGAGGNTATCTCATTCTGCTAACTTTGACAATTGAACTCATTTTCAACTTCACTTCAGTTCTAATGCATGTTCATCATTTTCAGCTGCTAAATTCACAGTTCAGCTAATTGTGAAAATGTAACTATTAAACTATTCCTACTCAAATACCAGCTGTTTAAACATTTCAGCTGTCCAGTTTTTTAAACTGTGTACTGAGATTTCAGTTTTCTGATGTTTAGATTTATTTTCTCTTTTCTCCACTTACTTATTTGGCTTTAATACACTTGTTAGTGATTTTTTGCTCCTAAATCTTTCAATCTTTTCAGCTCATTTTTACAATTACGCTAAATGTTCGCAGCAGAAAACTGCTTATTTCAGTTCAGCTACTCAGCTATCAGTTTCAAAATTCAGCATATCCTGCTAATTTCACAATTCAACTAATTGTGAAAATGTAACTACTTATACTCAAATATGAGCTGTTTAAACATTTTAGCTACTCAGTTTTTTAAACTATGTTTAGAGATTTCAGTTTTCTGCTGGTTCGGATTTTTTTCTCTATTCTCTACTTACTTTTTGGGCTTTTTAAAACTTTTTAGCAATTTTTGCTCCTAAAACTTCAAATACATTCAGCACATTTTGACAATTAAGCTTAGTTTTAGCTTCAATTCAGCTGTTTCAGCTATCGTATTCAGCAACAAAGCATTCAAACGTATTTCTGCAAGAAATGCAATTTATCTAGTTATGCTAATGTTAAGTGGCTTTTATTTCACTTTGAACTGAAGGTGAAGATTTTCTTCAGCTGTACTCTCTATTTCTGTTTTTTCCCTACATTGAGAATAAAACGGCCTTGTTTGAAACGTTCTTATCATTTTAGTATAAGTGATTACTAGTTGATGATCCCTTGATTGCCCTTACACCTTGTTCAACAAAGTCAGTGCATTTCTACATTGTGTAATGTATTTGTCCTTTGGAGTTGGAGCAGAATTGTGATTATTTTGTTAGCCAGTCACAATCAAAGCTGTAGTTGGCAAAATCATACATTTTATGATTTGTTCTGTTTGATGGTTAAAGTTAGGGGTTGAAGGTCAAAAATGTCTGTTTTATTTCAATAAATCCCAACCCTATATCCAAATTAAACCTGGATTAGAAAAAAAAATGCATTAGGAGTGTTTTGAACATTCTCTTCTGATCTAGTCACAAGGACAAATATAGTTCTGTTTGAGGAATACATAAATGAAGCTTTAAACCTTATCCTCCTAACAAAACAGACACGTGTTTGCTTTGCTGAAGGCTAAAACACTTTTCCTGAAAGGTTTCTGCTCCCAGGAAGCTGCAGAGAGCTCTGAAGAGAGCTGGTTTATTCAGGTTCCTTCTTCTGAAAATGTAACAACTGAGAGGTTTCACCAAGATAACTGATGAGTTTGATATTAAACAAAATATAATTAGTAAATGGTAAATAAAAAATGGCCTGTATTTGTATAGCGCCTTCTTAGGGTTCTACAACCCCCCAAGGTGCTTCACAACACAATCAGTCATCCACCCATTCACATGCTAGTAGGGGTGGGAATTTAATGCATTAATTATGATTAATTAATTTTAAAAAAAATAACACATTAATAAAAATTAACGCATTTAATCCTTTGGGACCGACGGTTCCCCAATTGGGAGATGTTGAAGTTTAGCAGCAAAATACATTCCTTAAACATCAATCATCAAGCTGCAAATCTAAAAGAACTTCAGAATTTTGGCTACAAGACCATGCAAACCTTTTTTATGTGCTCCAAACAAAACTAAAACTACAATCAAATGAGTGATAGGAAATCCCTCTTCATGACCCTAACCCCTAACCCTCTGCCTCATTATTTTTAATTTAAAAAGTTGCTTTGGAGGCAAATTTTTTAACAATTTAAATGTGATTAATTAATTACAAAACCTCTAATTAATTAGATTAATTTTTTAATCGAGTCCCACCCCTAACTATTAGATTATTAAATTAAAGACAGTCAGATAGTAAATGAAGAAATTAGGATGTTTTTTTTGTCATTTTATGTTTATAGAAAAAAAATCAAATCCTTTGCAGATAAACGTATACCAACATTTGCTTGTAAGCTTTTTTTATGTAGTGGAAAAATCTTTAAGATAACAAATAAATATTTTAGATAGCCCTGTATTAAAGTGTCACTGGCATTTCAGCAGCTTTATTGCCTGAGGATCAAAACTGTTGCACATTCTGGTTGTTCTCGATATCATAGAAGAACATCTTCTTCCAGATGACATGAGGTTAAACAGCTCATAGTCAGGATGAGAGGGATCTATCGCAATGCTGAAGATTCTTTTTCCTGCATCTCTTCTTGAAAAATAAAACTCTTAGGAGGGGAATAAGACTCTAATGACATTCTCGGCTATATCACCACACGTGCAGGTTTTTCCTGTCATTCACACTCTGTCACCATAGCAGGAAGTAATGGAGCTAGTCAGAATGCTCCGGGTCATGCTCTGTTAAAAAGTGGCAAGGATGAAGATTCTCATAAACTTAAGTCCCCAGAGAAAGTGCATCTTCTACTGAGGTTTTATTGGCCAGATGTGTGGTTTTGAGACTCATAGACATGGGTCTGTGTCACACAGTGGGAAAACTGTTTTAATTTGCATGTGTGACTTTTCTAGTTTTATTTAATTTAGGTGCATGTTTTTGGTAGTTTTTGGCATTTGTTGTGTTTTTCCCATTGTGGAGCTCCCTGGAGACGCTGGGCTGGCTGAACAGGGGGAGTGGAACGATCAGCCGTCCCCCAGGTGTGCCACACCTGCAGGTGTGGCTGATTGACTAATTGCCACACAATAAAAAGGAGTTGGAGGAAGACAGGAGAGGACAGAACAAAAGGAGATCGACGACTGGAAGGAGGTGCGCCCTGGACTGCGGTGGCTCCACGGGGGGCACGTGCGCCCCAATCCCTCCGGAGCGCAGATGGTTACCTGGAGCACCCGGAGCACGGTCCCGGGAGAGGGACAGGCGGCCGAGTGCGGAGGAGCGTGGGTGGCCCTCCCTCCGCACATAGGAGCGGCGCAGTGCTGGTGATGGTACCTGTGTCCGGGTAGAGGCCTTGGGCCGAGGTGGGTGGCGTGCCCCAGTCCCGGGAGGGCAGCCGTGCCAGGGAGCTGCCAGGATGTGTAGCCAAGGACGGACGGACTGGTGGCCTGGCTGACGACGATCGTTGGAGGACAAGTTTTAGAACAGGCTTTTAGAGGCCTTTGGGACAGTTTTAATATTTTTAAATAAATTGTGTTATTCTGAACTCTTGTGCGGTTTTATGAGTGCCTGCCCTCCCTTGGATCCAGAACGAACCTACGGGTGACATCTGCTCTGCAACCTGCGGCTCTCTGGACCTTCCACAATGGTTCTTAATAACTCTGGCTAAAAATGAAAAACATACAAACAAAAAACGTGTGTTTTACAACATGAATAATAAAAAAAGTGTAAGCAGCTTTTTTTGCGTGGAATACTTGCATTGAATTTCACACAGAAACTAATATTTTTAGATCTAATTTTTTGCATCACTTTCTCAAAATATCATCATCCCAGGAAAAAAAAATCCAAAATCTTGTTGCAAAAGTTTAATTAATTACTTTTTTCTTAATTTTAAAGCCTAATAATAGAAACAAAAATATTTTTTTTTAAATTACAACAAATCTTTTTTGACGGAAAAGAAAAAAACCCCTGAAAAGTCAGAAACCTGAATTTTATCTCAGAATTCTGGGGCAAAAGAACCTTTTTGTAGCCCCAATCGTCTTTCTGTAGATATTTCTCAAATCTATCTATAAATATTTTTCTAAAGGATTCAAAAGGTGTTAAAGAGGACATTAACTCATTTTAATATGGGCTCTAGTATGAATGAATGCCTTGTGAATCATTCTCTGTGTAAAGAAATCTCTGGCGCTCCTGTTTAATGAAGTTAGCAGGAGGAGTGGGGGGCAGAAAGCAGCAGGATTTGGAGCCTTACTCATTAATATTCATGATATGCAAACATCTCGCCTCTGATTGGCTAAGAGCAATGCAACTCTTCCCCTGCCTTTGTTCATTTGACAACTTTTATGTTTTATCCCCACAAATAACACAAGCCTGAACGTGTTCTGCCATGTTGTAAAGTTGCTAATGCTAACGGTTAGCTTCTACTAGCTGAGACATGCTCAACTCTCTCCTGGCTGCTAAATCAGCAACAGGCTTCCCTGGAGGCGAGCCAAGATGAGTGAGGCCATAAATGCTAACGATGCGATGTAGAGCAGTTTGGCTTTTTCTGATTCGAGCGTTTCCCCGTCTATTTTCATTCTGTGGCTAATGCAGAAATGAGGGTAGAAGACTATTTTCCAGAATCAGCCTGCATGTGAGTGACCAATCGTATTTTAAAAAGGCAAGGCAAGGCAGCTTTGTTTATATAACACATTTCATACACAGAGGCAATTCAATGTGCTTTCCATTTAGCAAGAATGCCAAGAACAATAAAATCAATGTGACAGCACAATTAAAATACATACGAATTCAATTTAGATTCATAAATGAAAAGGACAAAGGGTGAGCAGTTACAGTGCAGAAGGTGCAGCATAAGAAACAGTCATTCATATGCAGATCAATACATGAAAGTTTTCAATTTTGATTTGAAAGTTACTAGAGTTGGGGCACATTTGAAGTCATGAGGAAGCTGATTCCATCTGTGTGCAGCATAGTAGCTAAAAGCAGCTTCACCCTGTTTGGTTGTGACCCGGGGTTCTACCAGCTGACTGCTTCCTAAGGACCTCAGAGCCCAGCTGGGTGTGGATACAGGAAGGAGATCCAACATGTATTTTGGCCCAATGCCATTGAGTGATTTATAAACTAGTAGAAGCACTTTGAAATCGATTCTGTAGTTTATTGGTAGCTACAGAAAAAAGGACATGTAATATACGTTTTGTCAGTGAACCTCCACTTTAATGTCTAGAGTAGGGGTTTAAATCAACATCGTAATATTTAAAACTTTTCTATGTGACCAAGTTTACCACTGGAATTCATTTTTGCTTCCAAAGAAAAAGTTACATATAAACGGAGGTTTATTTTAACTCTGTTCTAATATGAAATGTTTATTTCTAAGAAGTAAATCTATTTCTATATGATGAGATAATAAGATCTTCTAACTTTAGTAATGAAAGGCAGTTCCTTATTTATTCAAGCTTTTCTGAGGAACACTTTTTTTCCACGTGTCTAATATGGTGTTGAATTAAAAATAATCAACTGCAATCGTAAGAGAACGACATGGATTTGATCTGGTCTGTATATTCCCTTTTCAATGTTCATAGTAAAACAGGATGGAAAAACAGCACTTTATACAAAAAATTAAAAATAACCACTGCAGACAAAAACTGCAGATAATTTGATGTTGAATTGTTGTCTGAACATATATGAAGTCAACATCAAATCTCAAAAGATTTTTTATTTTGCAAAGTTAAAAAAACAAAGGCCAGTTGAAGAACTCAGTGAAAATTCCCAAAGGATTAGTATCCTAGTTTCAAAAGGTGTTGCATTAAACAGCGACAGGATTTTGACAGCAAAAGGCAGAAGTTGAGCTGTTTGATGAATGATTGCATTATAATCTATAAATATTTATAATAATACGCATTTCTTTCATGAGGACTTCTCTGGCTCTTTTCTTTAGGGCTGATTTGATGTTGAAAGTCTACCTTTGCAGTTCTGATAAAAGATAAAGAAGGTGTAACTGTGGCATGCTTCTCTTTAAACTGCTACCCTTTTAGATTTGTATCAAGTAAAAGAAATGATGTTAAAAACTTTAAAGGCAAAACACCCGGGTCGCTGGTCGTTATCTATCAGACTTTTATTTCATATTCATAAGTTAACCCTTTATGAGATGTCTAAGAAACTTTGTTTACCAGGAAACTAAAAGAGTGTTTTTTAAATGAAAACATGTTTGTTTGCTATGCTACCCCTCAGGGCTACAAAGGTCATCCTAAAGTCGTATCTGATTCCTTGCTCTGACCGGTCTGTTAATTTCTCGAGGCCTTTATTTTGTGAACCATCGGGTCTTGCTGTGGCCTGATCCCGAGGTAGAGTCTGATTGTTGTCAGAAACAAAAAACTCACACAAAGACCATTATATATATAAAAAACAAAGACGTGAGGTGAGAGTGATGCTCACTGGAGGAAACAAAGAACAAGCCCCAGCTGGATCCTGACTTGTGGTTCGACCACTTTTGGACTTTATGATTCTCTTTCAAGTATATTCCTCGGTTCTGTCTGTCAAGACAAAGACATCTCAAACTGTGTTCAGTTTAGTTTGGCTGGATCTCTAAATATGAAAGTACATCTGAACACATAAAAAAATCTCATTCTGAAGTAATAAAGCCAAACGTAACTCAACCTCGCTGGCGTAAGCGCGGTCCCTTTTTCATTTAGATGTTTGGTTGTGGTGCGATGTCACAGCTGCTGCTAAGTGGGGGTTCCCAGGACTCCGTCTTTCTGCTTCTGCCCTTTTACTATAACGCTGGGCCTCCCCGTGGGGTTTCTAAACCAAGATATATTGCATTGAAAAGGCTCAGGTGTTTCACCATTTCCTTAAATTTTTATGAACCCCATGGTGGTGCTCAAGGCTACAGAGCTCCAGAATATAAGGTTGTTTAGTCACGTTTAGTTTTCTGGCAAAATTTCACTTAAATGTTTAAAATGTAATAATGATTCTCAGTGCGACTGTTTCTATTTTTGTTTTGGAAGAGTGTTTTTCTTATCTTGTTTTGAGTTTTGTTTGCACTGAAGGGGCAAAGAAGGGACACCGACTTATACTGGTTCCCTAACCCTAACATTTATAAGATGTTACATTTTTGTATTCATGGAGGAGATTTGATTAGATTTTCGGTACACATTAGTTTTATTTTGCTGGATTGCATCCTCTCTGGTTCTGTTTACTCTTCTGTGGCTTGATTTTCTAATTTCACTCATTTCCTCATTCCCTACCCCACCCCCACCCCACCACAGTACTGAGAAATGTATCTCGGCTAAGAACCTTGAAGGACGTCTGTCAGGATCTGGCTAGGACTGAGCTGGCTTGAGTGAGAGTTTGGATGTGACGTGTTGTTATGACCCAAACGCGGAGTGACTGGCACTGGGTTTGGACAGACACACAGTTAATAAAGGAACCATGGCATACAACTCAAAGGGAAACGAGAGCGCGCTGCAGTTCCAGAATAATGGAAAGGACTTAGGTGAAGTTGACAGGTCTGGAAAACTGACTGACTGGTCAGGAAAGCTCTGGAATAGGTTCGTCTGGAACGGTCGGAATATTCACTGGAACGCTGATTGAGCCACGAGCGGGAGCACGGACTTCCTGATATAGTCCTAGGCTAATGACGTGGGCAGGAAGTCAGGTGTGGTGCATGCTGGGAAGTGGGAAGAAGAAAAACGTTCAGTGTGAAAAAGCACACAGTCTTGTTGGCGTGTGATGAAACAGTAAAAATATTAACACCGTTAATTTTTCAGAGATCATTCATTACAGCAGAAAAAAGCAACACGTTAAAAGACATGAGTGAAATGTTGGATTTAATTAATACTGATTTAAAATTACAGCTGTGAAACTCTAAATGTGTCATAATAGTTGTTACTTTCATTGTTGTTTCTGCTCAAATCACTGATTAGAACCACTGAGACATGAAGAGAGAAAAAGGGATGGATAATATTCAGAAACTTACGTTTGTGTTTTTTGTTGTTGTTTTCTGTTCCTGTTGTTTACTAAACATCAGACACATCAGAACGATTCCTACATACTCTTCCAGTTTTGTAATTAACTTTATTAAATTTGCCACATTTTTCTTGGGTAACAGAAAGAACTGGTAGAACGCAATTATGAAAAATAAAGTGTGTGTGTGTGCGTGTGTGTGTGTGTGTGTGTGTGTGTGTGTTTCCATATCTACGCAGTACTTCTTTACTTTCAATACTTTTCCTCCTTTTTCTTTTCTTTTCCTCCTGCTGTTCACTATAAATATTAAATATTGTGCTGGTTTTTGTTTGTTGTTTTTTATATGTACACTTCAACAGCCCTCACATATCCTTTATTTACGCAAGCTACAGTAGCTGACTCTTAAAAATATAAATCTATGCTCAATTTTGAGCTTCTTCAATCCCCTCTGACCTGATCCATATTGCTGTTGATGTTTAACACAAATTACAACCAGCTCTTTTTCAAGAAGCACCAAATTCATGAAGGAGTGAACCTGGGTTGGCCTGAAGAATCTAAATGTGTTTCTCTTCTGTTGCATCAACGCAGACAGAGATGAGAGATTTTTACAACATGTTATGCTAGCTCAGTGAAAAAATAATGAAAACTGATTTGTTTTACAGAACTTTTAGAATTAAACCACTCTGTTTTAGGATTTATTAGAGTAACTTATTGAATTTCTTAAGCTCATATATTTATAGTATCTATTTTCATATAAATCGTTTATATTGTTAATGAACAAATAAAAGCAAATTATAGTAATTTATCAGACTAAAGTTGTTTTTTTTAACAAATTATTTACATCTGGAAGCTTTTTGTCATGCGAACTCCTGTTTGGAGATGACTTTGATGTAATCAAAACCCTATCCTAACCCTATCCTGCTATAATAATAAAACAGTCTGGGATTATAAAGGGCCTACGGTGTGGAGACCATTATTAGATTATATGTTGATCTGTTCAATACTGAGAAAATGATTACAAGCTGTGTGTTTCCTGCTTTTTCTCTCATGTTTCAATGGCTTTTCACTTGCATTCAAGGTCTTTGTTTTCTTTCAGACAATATTCACATAACACAATCCATACCAAGTCATCTTTTATCTCCAAATGACCAAAAATGAATGTCAATTTTCATTTTCAATGCACAAATTACAGAACATAGATTTTCCTTTCAGTGTCTTTGTGTGGTCCTCAGAGTTTACTTATCTATAAACACATTTCCTTCTAAACTGGCTATACAATAGCTGCTGTTTAGCTTGTTGTTGAGAACATAATAACTTAATGGAGGAATCCTATGAAAATGATAGCTGTAGCAGGACTGTTTAACCCAAATGTTAAACATGCAAACTGAACAGGATCTAAGAACGTGAGGGACATTTTTAAGCCATGTCGGCATCAAATGCAGCTGTTCAAGTGCAGTTATTACACACACTAGTACAGGACACACATATTAAAAAAAATACATGACATTTTCATGCACACCGATTTAAAGGCAGCTTTGAGAACCAAAATGTACCAGAGTATTACGCTTCTTAGAGTTGTTTACTTTCTCAAATTACATTTCGTGGCATATACAAGAGATTTTTGTCTGGAAAGCCTGGATCTCTCTGGGCTGTTGGTGATTAGTTTGAAACCCAAAATTGTGACAACATGTGCAAAAGTTATGTTAGAATCACACTGAATGGTCGAATAGAATGGATTTTTTGGAAGTCACATGGGGCAAGAATATAAAAGAAAAAAATTTTTAACTAAAAAGCTGATGCAGATAAATGAAAAAGCAATGTGACAAATGAGCAAAATCCTCAATCAAAAAGATACACAAGTCCACATTCATATATAAAATAAAGACATCATCCTCATTATGATGCATTCATCATTGTCACCAGTCACATATTTCCCTAGATCTCAGAGACCACGACTAAAACAATTATGTTGCAAACATTGCAACTGCTGTGCACATTTCCTTGAAGCGATTTTGTAATTTAGTGTTTTAATGGTGTCTAAATTCATTAACAATTTACCTTCATCTTATTTGCAGTCTGGTTGCCAAACTCTTCTCAGACTTGTCTCACTTTTCTCATGAAAGCTAAATTGGAACCCAGTTCTAAACACTCACGATGACTCTGTGATTATTCTGAGTGGAAGTTTGTCCTTTTTGAACACATTCAAAGTGCCTGCCATACAAGAGTAAAGAACTTCAGAATCCTCTTCAACATTTCACAGAAGTTTGAAACCATAAGCCAGGTGGTGCCCTTGACTGATTAAATTAGTCAACATCAAAATATTTCACAAAAACTAAATTAGCTTTTCGGGTTTACAAATACAATAATTATCTCCAACAAATAAAAATACATTACATAATGTGACTAAATAATTATATTTGTCACATATAGCATTATGAATAGGACCACTGATCTTAAACAGCCTTTATGTTTCTCTGTTGTCTGATGAGCTGAGTTTTGCATTCATAATAGCACTCGATGAATATGTTTGTGCCAGTGTCTTAGCTCAATGATTCTCAAGGCTATCTGAAATTGGGGTAATTCACTACTAAACACCTATATATATTGAATTGAATTTGATTTCTTTTATTTCAAACACATAAGAATAGTCAAACAAAAACAAGAAAATAAAACAAAATATCTGAAAAGAAGTAGAAGAGCACCCCCACCCCCCCACCTGTTTGTAACTATTTGGGCAGCAGTAGCTCAGGAGGTAGAGCGGGTTGTCCAGTAATCGGAAGGTTGCAGGTTCGATCCCGGCTCCGGCCAGAGAATGCTGCTGTGTGTCCTTGGGCAAGACACTTAACCCGCCTTGCCTGCTGGTGGTGGTCGGAGGGACTGGTGGCGCCAGTGCTCGGCAGCCTCGCCTCCGTCAGTGCGCCCCAGGGCAGCTGTAGCTACATCGTAGCTCATCCCCACCAGCGTGTGAATGGGTGGATGACTGATTGTGTTGTGAAGCGCCTTGGGGGGTTGTAGAACCCTAAGAAGGCGCTATACAAATACAGGCCATTTACCATTTACCATATTTACAGGGATACTTTATAAGTCTGAATTCCTTAGATTACAATTTGACTGGATAAAGCGCAAGATCAATAGGCAGATTGGTGCTGCATCTACAGTACTGCGGGCGTTGTAGTCTGTCGTGGTGAAGAGAGAGCTGAGCAGAAAAGGTAAAGCTCTCGACGTACCGGTCGATCTCCGTTCCTACCCTCATCTATGGGCACGAGCTTTGGGTAGTGACAAAAAATCAAGATCATGGATACAAGCGGCAGGGGGTCTGGGCTCTCCCTTAGAGATAGGGTGAGAAGCTCGGTCATCCGGGAGGGGCTCGGAGTAGATCTGCTGCTCCTCCTAATCAAGAGAAGCCAGTTGAGGTGGCTCTGGCATCTGGTTATGCCTCCTGGACGCCTCCCTGGTGAGGTTTTCTGGGCACGTCCAACCGGGAGGAGACCCAAACGAAGACCCAGGACACGCTGGAGGGACCATGTTTCTCTGGCTGGCCCAAGTGGCCAGGGAGAGGGAAGTCTGGGCCTCTCTGCTCTCTGCCCGTGACCCGACTCCGGATAAGCGGATGAAAATGGATGGATGGACAATTTGAATGGAAAACAGTCCTGAATCCCCACCTAAATTACTCGTTATAATTTTTTTGTTTTGAAATCCTGAACAGAAGTATCTTTTTCACGTCATTGACTGCATTTAAATTCAGAAGGATTGGATGGTTAATTTTATCAATTAACATCACCGTAATCTGGTCATTGCAAAACATGGTTTTAATATTTTGCTTAAATAATTTTTTCTAAATGTGGTAAAATATTTAAATTATATATATATATATATATATATATATATATATATATATATATATATATATATATATATATATATATATATATATATATTATACAATTTAGGATATAACATAAAGAAAAACTAAGGGAGCATTTTTTCAATAAAACGTACACTTGGTTGAGCTTGAGTCAGTTTGCAGGCCTATTATGAAGCAGCAGTCATTCAGAGGCTGTTTCCAGAAGACTTGGCTTTTCTTCAGTGTAACAGGGAGTCATTATTATTGATGGCTTGACAGCCACTAAACATCAGCAAAAGGTAAACTGACAGTTATCTGAAGTGCAGTATTTACCACACTGATGTGATTGCAAGATGAATGACAATTAGATCCAGCAAAGGAAGCAGAACAGTAAGCAGCTGAGAGGAGGTTTAAAAGGAGACAGATTCACAGAAGAGTGGGCTCTCACGCCTTAATGTGAAACTGTGTGCCTCTTAATTGAAAGGATGGTGGGCAACTTAATTCTGAATTAAAAAGAAAAAATACTGCACAGGCTTCCGCAGATCACTCATTCTCACTTCCTCTTTGTTTTATAATGAGGATGCCCCCCCTCGCACCCTCCCCTTAATACACACCAGATCTGAGAAAATAAGCTCTTATAATTAGATATCGCACACACTCGCACAATTAAGGTGTGAATACAGGCAGGAAGCCCGCCTGAGTGTGCCATCAGTTCTTATCCCATTCAAAGTTAGAAAAAAAAGAGCTTCTCCTTGATCCCTTCATACCCCTGATTTATATCAGAAAGACCTTTCATCAAAACAGGACTAAAGAGACTGAATATGGAGCCTTTTCTGAGTGGAAGGCAACATAAATATGATGTCATGATCAACATGACTTCCCATATTAGTTATGATGGAGGCCAATAGTTCTCTTTATGCTGTTTTAACTATAGAAAAGCCTCAGAGGAAGTAACCAAATATTATCGTTTATGAATAATGAATGCTGTTTTTAAGCCGCGGTCCAGTTTGTCCAAAACAGGAGGAGAAAATGATGAATGGAGCTGAGAACAATTTAGAAATCTCATATTTTCTAGTTTACAGTAGTTTGACAGATGTAATTATTGATCTTGCAGCAATCTGATTTATAATTTAAAGCAAACCTATTGAAATATTCTGTGCTAACACACCAGTGAGGGGACATTTCTGTACCGTTCTAGTCCAGCTGTTTATGTTCTGCTGAATATCTTTAAAAAATCAGAAGTTATTCTGTAAAAATTTGCTGACATTAAAACACGTTTTTTTTTTAACAAAACTGTGTGAATGCTAACATTTTTTTCCTAGTGCCCTTTTGCCTCAGACATTTTCATTGGTGGATCATATTTAGGTCATTTGTGCATCTTCTATTACAGAAATATGAAGTCATTCTTGTCAACTTAAAAAAATTGTTCTGATATTTTGAAGTTAATCTCTGTGGAAATCTAATAAACAGTTATTAAACCCTCTGAACAGCCTCAGTTTGAAGAAACAAAGATTAGGTCTGACTGGATTGACAAGCTAATTGATGCAGGGGCGATCCAAAGGGAATTTTCTGCCTCTGTAAATCAGCTTTAACGTCAAAAATGTCGTAATCGTTCATGGAACCAGTAGAAACTTTTCCCTGCAGTATATTTAGCTTTACCCCTACTGCATACTGGAAGCATCAGCGATGCAGAACAGCAGCGACGCAGCGACGTTGCTCCTTCAAATAAAATCTAATATAGTCTATGTGGGGGATTCAAACCAGTTGCGACGCGGCAATTTTCAGACACGTACTAGAAGTGGCACGCCGCGCTGCTAATGATAAGATCGAGTTCTATTTTTGCCGAGAGCCGCTTCTGGGATGCATCAATTTCCACAGTTAACATAGGGCTGGACAGGAAATCACACGCAGTTACAGTGTGAAATGTCCAGTAATTTTCAAAATAAAAGTCTATTGCAGCGATGTGATTTCATATCTATGTAGATTACGTGTCACCTCACGGCTTAGTTCCTCCCTGCATTGTTCAGGAAGTGCAGCGGTGTGTTTTTCATGGGTTTAATTCTGGCAGTGGAGAGGAACAACATTATATATGATATCAAACAGTGAAATCAAACGTTTCCTTCTTTTTGGTTTAATGGAGGATGGCATAAACACACCATGATCTTTGAAGTCTCGAGGGATTTTGTGATCTTACGAGTCCAGCAAGGAGCCATATGTGTGAGAAATCACAACATTAGGAAACTGCTGCGGTACTTGGTGCAAAAAAATAAGAGATAAGAAAAATAAGTAATAAGCACAATAAAATAATAATATAGAGAGGCAATAATTAGAGAAACGGCTACTATATACAAGACAGCGTAGGTACTGATCAGAGCGAAACAGTCAGTTACAACAGAGGGTCAGGTGACTGGAACAAAACGACTGGAGTGGGCCGTCCTAGGTTTGTTATTCATGAGTCCGACTGCAGAGGGGAAGAAACCGTTCTTGCGGCGAGAGGTTCTGGTCCAACTGGATCGGAGCCTCCTGTCAGATGGGAGTGGGTAGAAGAGACAGTGTCCAGGGTGAGACGGGTCAGCTGTGATCCGACCTGCACGCCCCAATGTCCTGGAGGTGTACAGGTCCTGTATAGAAGGAAGTTTGCAGCCAATGACCTTCTCAGCAGAGCGTCTCTTCATACCTCTGGTGGTGGCTCCAGCGTACCACACGGTGATTGAAGAGGTGAGGATGGACTCGATGACTGCGGTGTAGAACTGCCTCATCGACTGTATACTGGCAGGTTAAATTTCCTCAGCTGCCTCAGGAAGTACATCCTCTGCTGAGCCTTTTTTATGATGGAGGCTCCCACTTGAGGTCCTGGGTGATGGTGGTACCCAGGAAGCGGCATGAGTCCACCATCGTGATGGGAGTGCCAGACAGGGTGATGGGGGGAGTGGGGCATTGATGAGTAAACGAGTAACCAAACAAGATGAGAAGAGTTGTGCGTGCACTAAATGAAGAATTTACATGAGATGCAGTCTTTATACACAAGAACTAAAATTATTCCTACTTTTCTGATATTTCTGATAGTGCTCGCCGGAAGAAACAAACCTTCTTGCCAACTTTTCATCTCATGGTTAAACGGATTGGATTTTATCGGTGCAAATATGTAATAAACTGATCTAGATTTAATCCCAAACTGCCTCAGCACACATGGCTGCTCCACCAACCCAAGCATGTACACTGGTTCAGTCAGTCGGCCAAGTTCACATCCTGGTCTGTGGCTTGTTTTCAGCTTACTTTCACTTCTGATTACTTGGGATAAAGATTGTTCATAAAGCTCAATTCCCAAACCTTGAGCCAGTGTTGGGTCATTAGAGGGTGACTCTAAGTGTCACGAGTCTGAATTTGTGACTTTAGTGTAAATTGAGTCCAAATCTCAGACTTAAGGCCAATCTCTGTCAGTTTGGTACATTTCCACAGAAACAGCCTTCAAAGGGATTTAATAAATAGCTTTAAGCACAGCTGTTCCTAAAACGGGTAATCTGGAAAATAAACTAAAATATTTTGACAGATTTTACAACATTTTATGAGAATTGTGCTGAAGTAAATGAAGCTGAAGTGTCATTTTTTTATTCTAAAGCTTATCTAACAGCAAATAATAATGATTTATCTTTATGAAAGTGTTTGTGATATTATAAAAATATAAGAGCGGAGAAGAATGACTTCAGAAATGAGGTCTTGTAGTTCCCACAAACATGCTCCATAATTTAAAACAAATTGATGTAACTGGCAGGAGTCTTCCCAGAATGAAGGGATTTGAAGACATTTTGTCCAAAGGTGCATTATGGGACTTGAGCCAGTGGCGGCTGATTGTGTTAGAGAAGAATGCCACAGCTGGGATTTTTACCACATACTCAGCCAAATGTGGTTAATGGAGTCTTTGATCAGGTAACAGCGCCTTGATTCAGCTTCCATTTGGTGAAAATGATTTATTCATCTAAAGCAGCACATGTCCATCTGGTCAGAAACCTTGAACAGCGCAGCACAAAAGCACGAACCCATCACTTTATTTTTTTTATTTTCAGTTTATTCATTAGTTACTTTACAACAGCGCCTATTGAATACAGCTAAAACGCCTCAATGCAGCACGCTTGAGCAGAAGAAAAGAAAGCATTAGGAGACTTGAATGGTAACCCGAGGTCACCATGACTCATGTTCAGCTCTATTTTGTCAGCTCCACCAAATAGCGAAAAACCATTAACAGCTTTAAGCATGAGCAGTATTACTGCACAGCTCACAAGCCTCGTGCACCTCTTGCCAAGCTTTAATCAGTGGCTCACAGGGCAGATAATAATTACATGATAACACACCCAATACCCATAATCCCTAAAATTTTCTAAACAGCTACAATGGAGCTGGAACAAACACAAGGCCCCTTCCAACTCGCCTCAGTGTTTGATGATTCCTTTGGAACACCTTATTAAAGTGATGGATAATAATGTTTTTGGTGCTTTGGAGGACGTGTTTCTTTGAAACACATTTAGAATATCTGCATGTACTGAAACCTTCTTGCTGATATCTCATGCAATCTCACAAAAAGTGGTGTACAATAAGAGCAACTTTTCAGCGTTTTACAGCTCTGTTACATCATCACGTCTACCCTTACAGGCCGACATGGTCAGAGAGAGAGAGAGGATTCTGCTGCTGCTTTACTCATACTGGTCCTGACATGTCACTTCTTATAATCTTCACCATATTTACAGCTTAGACTGTATACGGTACTGGGTGAAAGTCCATTCTTCCTCAGATGATTCTTTAAAGGTCTCTGACTTCCTTATTCTATTTTAAAGCGGTTCTTATAGCAATGCTTCTCCAGGTTATTAAAAGTTTGTTTTTGGACTTTGTTTTTATCTGAGTATTTTTGTCCAGTGCTCAAATTCATTTATCACAAACTTGTGAATCACTCAAGTGCAAAAATAAACAAATTAAAAAAACATATTTAGACTTTTTTTTTTTACACTTGGTTACCACCAGATTTTCCCCCCAATACTGATCTAAGTCATTTTTCATTTTACCAGCTCCGGTGGCCTAGTGGTATGAGTGTCGGGACTGGGAGATCGGGGTTCAAATCCCGGTCGGGTCATACCAAAAGACTTTGAAAAAATGGGACCCAATGCCTCCTCGCTTGACACTCAGCACTAAGGGGTTGGATTGGGGGGTTAAACCACCAAATAGTTCCCGAGCGCGGCCACAGCTGCAGCTCACCGCTCCCCACCATGGGGATGGGTCAACTGCGGAGATGTAATTTCACCAGTGTGTGATGAATACTTGGGACTTTGACTTTAACTTTAAAGTGACGGTGTGTATTTTTCCTGGCGATAGGGGGCAGTACATACCTAAATCATTTCAAGCAAGCAGTATTTTTGTGTTCGAGTAAAGCCTAATTTATGCTTCTCTGTGAGCTCCGCACGCATTGACAGAGACGTTTTGCCTTCGGACTTCTCCGTCACCTGGGGAGTGTTGTGAAGCAATTGCCTGCCAGGACAACAGAGGGCGTATCGCTTTTCTGGGGTATCCTGTCATGTATCTGGTCCAAGATAGTGCATTTAGTATTGTGTTTATATTTCAGATACTTTTTAACACGGACAAAGTTGTCCCTCATTCTCCTCCACCTCTTCATGTGCTCGCCACCTCTAAACCCACGTTTCCCGTCATTTCCGTCCACAAATTATACGCTTGCTGCGTATCTTTATACTCCTCCAGTCACGGTTGAATACATGTTCATATTTTCAGAGTTTTTCCGTGAGGTATTCTTCAAGCTGCTCCGTGTCTGCCACTAGATATCTTCAGCTCTCTTTTTATTTATTTTTTTGAGAGGGCAATGGCGTCACTGATAACAAATTTAAAGGATGCGGCGTCCTGACCAATCACAAACTTGCGCTCTCTGTCTCGTTCAACGGATGTTTAGATAAGTTGGCTCGACTCCGTCCATCCTTGCGAGCCTGTTGAAGAGCCCTCACAACGACGGATAATGGCGTTGCGTGCCTCCGTACTGACGCAAATGGAGAAGAATAAATTAGGCTTAAGACCTTACCAACGGATGGCCATTAGGGTCAAAAATCCCTGGGAGCGCAAATTTTCAAATGAGTACTTCATCAGATCTTTCAACCTCCAGCAAAATGACAAGCATCAGACTCCCTTTCATCACTGGCAACGAGCGAAGAGGTAAATGTTTAAAACAACAACATTTATGAATGGCGAAAGTTTTGTAACCTCTTTTTACAAATCAGTAAATGTGTTTAGTCCTCACGGGCTCACATAGAAGGAAACGTCACGTCTAATATGGCGTCGCCCAGAGACTTAGACCCACGCTGATGTATTTTAGAAACTGATTTTTATGGTTATATGTTACAAAGCTGCTGATATTTTTTAACACCTGGGCAACAACATTTTGATGGATATTTCCAGAGATTAATGGTAAAAACTACACATTGTCACTTTAAGATGGATTGACTACTGAATCATCAATCTGTTTTGTAAATGCTGCTATAAACAACAAATGAAACCAAAAACAGCAGAAAATTGAGATGAAGCACTTCTGCTTGTTTCTGTTAATTAACAGGACTGCTCATTTTCCTTTTTCACTTAATGTTGAAGCAAATTATTTTTGCTTAAAATTAAACAAAGTAAAAGTGAAATAAACTCAGAGATATTAAACATGGTGCTGATATTTCTATTGCTTTGTCTCCTTGAGCCTGCTTCCAGCTGTGCTTTCCCAAGCAAAAGTTTTTTTTTAATTATGCCACAACTGATCTAGCCATCACTTCAGCAATGGTGACCTGGAGCTTACAGATGAAACTAGAAGAATTAGAATATTGTGCACAAGTTCATTTATGTCAGTAATTCAACTTAAAAGGTGAAACTAATAGATGAGATGGACTCATTCAACGCAAAGCCAGATATTTCAGCCTTTATTAATTATAGTTGTGATGATTATGGCTTACAATTAGAATTTTGTGAAAGGTTCAATATTCTAGACTGAAAGTGTCACACTCTAATCAGCTAATGAATCAAAAACATCTGCAAAGGGTTCCTGAGCCTTTAGATGGTTTCTCAGTCTATGCTAAATTACTGACATATTCTCATTTTTTGAGTTTCGTCTGCAGTATCGTTATACTGATCAAATACAAATCAATTAAAGTTGCCATGATCAGGTCCTGATGCATCAAATCAGGGCATCCCTAATTATTATTGTTAAAAAAAATTCCAGTAAGACACAATTAGGCATAAAATAATATTTTTGCATTAAAATCACAATTCCAAAACAAAATTAACCAAAAGACAAAATAATAATAATAATAATAAAATTAAATGAATAAAATCAGCTTATAGAGCAACTAATGATTGATAAGGGTTGTGTCAAATTATTTTTTTAAAATCACACCTCAAAACACAATACTGCAAAGTTTTCAGCTAACAACTTTTTAAAATCTCATTCCATTTAAAAACATAATTTAATGCCTTTCAAATGGTCCTCTTTGTCTTTTTGTGTAGATGCCACGCAGCCAACAGCTTAAAAGCAGTCAGTCTCACAAAATATAAACAACTAGAGTCTTGCAGAAGGCTCAGAGAACTGTTGCTCGTGTAAACATTAAATCCATACATGTAAATCACAAAATATAAGTGTGGCTTTGGACGTCTGCACAGTGCTGCAATGTGAACTTGATTGTTGGGTCCAGACTTGCTGTAGTGATGCAACGTTACACTCAGTTCAAAAGAGCTCTCTCAGAAAAACTTCCACCATCTATTGATGTGAGAAATCATCTTTGGACAGTGGAAGTTCTCTGATGTACTCTCTGAGATGAAAAAGAAAAAGTTGACATAATTACCAGATTTATAGGTATCCACTCTGGACAGTCCACGTTTTTAGAAGAGAAATAACACAACACAGAAGTCTCAAGGTGTAAGTTAATCAGTCAGCTTTGTGTCATATACAGGAAAATAGTGGATGTCTCGTTCCAGGGTACATTTTTCTGTTGGAATATAAAGGTTTTATTTATTAAATTATATATATATAGAGAGAGAGATGACTGGCCTTACTTTTTCCTTTGCTTAAGAATGAATATGTCAGCATGTCAGAATCTAGCTGCAAATGCAGTAAATATTCGATTCATGGGACTTTATACCTATTTACTAAAGAACTGAGCAAAGCTGCCTTATTGCATAATTCAAGTCTTCATAAAAATGTGATACTTTTAGAGTTTCATGTTCAAGGACAAAGCAAAAAAGTGACTTTGAGATTGGTAACAAATACAAAGAAGGCTAGGTGCAATATTGGCCTTTAAATTATTTCACTTTTAAGCTGAAGTTTGCATCAGTGTTTGATCCATTTATCCATTCATTATCTGAAACGCTTCATCCAGAGCTGGGTCATGTGGAGCAGGTTGGGTGGGGGACAGGGGGGCAGGGCCAAACAGAGACCCACAACCAGTCACACAATCACTCGCACATAGGGTACACATACTTCATTCACTACTCAAAACTCATCTGTTTAAACTGGCCTTCCCCTAACCATCCTCCTTTTGCTGTTAATGTTTTACTTGTTCATGTTCTCTTTTGTAAAGCGTCTTTGAGTGTCCTAAAAAGCGCTATATAAGTTTGATGTATTATTATTATTATTACATACTAACATGCATGTTTTTGGTCTGTAGGACGAAACCCAATCATGCATGGTGAGATTATATTCCAAGAAAGGCTGCAGCTGGGATTAGAAGCTGTGACCTCGTTGCTGCAAGGCAACAGTGCTACTAACTGCTCCACCATGCAGCCCAGTGTTTGATACCAATGAAGTGATTTTGCATTTCATCCTGGTCACTCAGGAGTCTGAAGCCTAAACTAGGTTTCTTTAAGCATGAATCAGATTAGTTGAATCTATAACGCTCCACCTGTGAGAGTAAAACTATAAGGCTTGTTTTCTGATTGCTATACAGCCGGACAGGACACGAGAAAAAAAGCACGAATCAGGTGACACCATGAACAGATCACCAGTTCTAGCATCCAGCCTGATAATCTAAGTAATCCTTCAGAGTTTAAATATCTTAGTGTCTTGTTCAAGAACAATAGAAGGATGGAGCCAGAAATTGGCCAGAGAATGAGGGCTTTGTATGAAGTCAACTTGATCTTGGATAAACGATGGGAAATAAAAGGATCATGTTGGTGCAGGCACAGGGTGAACATGAAAACTCCATGCACAAAGGCTTATGCAGTCTAATGTTGTATGACACCACCATGGAATAATATTTATAAATATGACAACATTATTTCTGTTTAAATATAGAAAACCTGAAAGATGAATATAATATGGGTAAGATTCAGAATGTTGCACTTTTGACAAGGCTGACATGTTTGGTTACTGTTGACATACCAGACATCTGACCTGTACACCTTTTCTGAGCTGCAGTTGGAAAAAAATAAACTCTGTGCATTTTCAGTTTTATTTTATGTGGCGGATTAAGCAATGGCTGAGTTACACACCAAAACACCAACAAATACACACGTTGTTTTCTGCAGTATTCTACAGAATTGCAACTTCTACGTATTGTTTGTAAAAAATATAAATTTCATACATACATTTGTTTACATAAATGTTGTGGTTTATAAAGCTTTGGGTTACCTTTTAATGATTTCTTGTTGAAGTTCTTTCTTCCTGGATGTTTTTGTTTGTTGTGACCTACTTTAGCCCCTAGGTGTCCTCAGTACCTTTGTCTTGTAACTAGATCATCATCTTTTCCATCACCAGCAGCCATTTTCACAACAACCCTCCTCTGTTTTTCTTCTGAGGTTTTCTGCTTTTATTGTCAGATTGTTGTTTGTTGTCTCTAACGTCATTTCCTGTTTTTTGTATTAAATGATTAAAGGTGTATTCACCCATCTTCAGGTTTGAATCTTCTCTTGACCACAGTTTACTGCAGCATCCTTTTGCATCTTTAGTCAAAATGATTAATTTTCATTTACCTCAAATAATTAATTACATTTATTTTCAAGCAACAAAACAATTTCTTTCTCACTGTGGATCCCACAAACAGCGTGTCAGAAAGAAAAAGCTACACGAGGACTGTTGAAGCTGAAGGAGTACTTGAAAGGTGCCTTGTTTTTTGTATTCAAGGTGGAATAAAAACCTTCAGATTGCCATCAAACGGAAAAAAGACATCCACACTTAACCTTTACTTTTGCAATTTCTCTTGTTTGCTAGAACTGTTTCTTGTCTTCAGAGGTGGACACGCATGTTCCTTTTACCCTCATCGAAACACAGAATTGTTGTATATCAACAAATTTATTATCCACTCTGTCCATTATGCAATTTAAAAGTGAATTTTTTTTTTACAAATTTAATGTTTTTCTAACAACTGACAGCTTTCAAAAAAATTGGTATAATTTAGAAAGGATGACGTGTAAATCATCACAAAACTTACTCAAGTATGTACGCAAGATGTTCCCTCTCTTGTCTTTTTTGAATAACAGCAGCACACACCTTTCCACACCTCTTCCTAAGCCTTTTGTTCAATGACCTCCTGAGTCTGACGCTCTGTCAGTCAAAAGCATAATTGCTCAACAGTAATTTGTATAATACAGTTAGGCCTGGCCCAGCTCCAACTGAGGTCATCGTAATACATGTTTTGTACTTTAAAATATTTAGAGCATGCAGTATTTTTTCTATATTTGTCTTTTTGCATCTAATGGATGGCAGAATCATTAATTCCAATTAGGGATGTCTTTGGACACTGTGTTCCCTGTATTGAAAAGTATTGCCATTCTTACTGGTGAAAAGCTTTTTAAAAAAGTGTTTTATTGGTGTGGGTGGTGAGCACACACTTGCTTTGGAGATTCACCCCTCAAATAGTGACATTTGCCACATTACAATTGCCTTCCAAGCTGTTAATATACCCTTTTCGTCTGTATAGGGTCTCAGGTGGTTTTCACTGTTAGAAATAGGACTGTGGTTTGAAAGGGCACTAAGGGCAGAAAAAGGTCAGTGGTATTTGCTTGAAATATCTCTCCCTCTACAGTCCCAGAGTAAGTAAGTACACACACATGGGTTCATGAAGAAAAGAAGCACAAGTAGGGCAAATGCATGTCTAGTATTCAAAGTCATTTTTGTTTCTTTTTGTAAAGCAAATTGGTCATGAAAGATGTTTCGCAATCAACAGAAACCTGTTTCTGTTCTTGTTCACGCAGCAGATTTTAGATAAAGTATGTTTATGTTTATTCATTTATCAGACAAGCAACCAGTGTTGGGAGTAACGACGTTATTTTTTAGGTAACGGAGTAATCTAATTAATTACTTTTCCCATCGGTTACAACGCCATTACCGTTACCAGGCATGCAAAGTGGCATGTTGCTACAATGTGGTTGAATGAAGCGCAGCATTGTCAGGCTTTCTGACAGCCACACCAGTGATGTGTCGGTCGAGAACGAAATGGATCTTAGAGCCGATCGAAGCCTGCTCCTTCTTGGAGGAGCCGGAGTGAGTGACACACACTCTACCCGCATCCCCATCGTATCCCAAACCGGTTACAAATGGCAAATATTAACATACAGATGCTCGTGACTCCAGTCTGTCGGCGCAGCGCTGCACACAGTTACCTCCGATCGCTATAGGGAGCCTAAGTAATGTCCCTCTACTTCTAGAGTTACTAACTCAATTACTTTTTTGGAAATAGTCATTTGTAACTATTACTTACACTGCAAACAACTTGCCTAAAAACCCAACATGTGTGTTTTTGATCTGTGGGAAGAAACTGGAGCACTGATAGAAAACCCATACATGCATCGGGACAACTTTCTAAATCCAAACAGAATGGCTGCAACCAGGATTTGAACCTTCTTTCTGCAAGGCAACACAGCTACCAACTGTGCCACCATGCAGCCCATAGGCCCTCTTCATACAGGGTGAAGACCGTACCATAACATAAAAGATCATCCTGAACATGGTTGGTCTTTGTAGGTCAAGTTAATCAGGAGCAAATTAGGAACACAGAGGACTCTTTGTTACGTTACAAGGTGATAGACTAGTGATGGACTTGAGTGTGTACAGCATATCTGAAGCAAAGTTGTAGTGGTTTAGTCATGGCAGTCCTGGACTGATTGGGGTGGCAGCGTATCCATGAACTACGGCTGGATGGATTGGTTTTTGAGGATGTACAGCCTCAGCCTCATCCCTTAGCAACAGCCCCATCACTGTAGGGTAGTGTGGTCTTCTGGCATGTTTCTGCATCCCAGTGTGATCTGAGAAAATCATGACAGGAATGGGGCTGGGGTGTGGTGGGATCACGGGCATAGCTGGACTGTCATGGGAGTAGAGCATAATGAGGGACATGAGAATATTTGAGGGATATGGAATATGGCATAGCCTTTGCTAGTGTTTTCATTGTCTTTATACTTTTTAAAATTTGCTGTGAATCAGTCATGTTCTAATGCAAAAGTGGGTCATTCAGGACCATTAAGGTTCACTATTTTATGTTTTCTCAGTTCTTTCTTGCACCTGAAAAGCACATTGCTGGCCTCTGTGTATGAAATGTACTATATATAAAATAACTCATATGGTTGGATAATTTTCTTTGGATACCATCAAGTTCTGCAAGAGTACACTAGTTACCCATTCATTTGAATATGATGTGTTGCAGGAAACATATAAACATGCAGGATGGTGGTCATAAAGGACAGGAAGTGACCATCTCTGCTTTAATAGAGGAAGCAGCTTGTGAGGAGAATAGCGGGGGTCATCATTCTGTGTGAAGGGGACATAACAGACATGATGTTTGGATTTCTGCACCAGTTCATGCCTTGCTAGATAAATTTGCTTTTGCATAGGTAAAGAGCATCCCAATCTACAACTAACTATTGGATTTGGAAAAAATGTTCCAATCATGAACTGGGATGCACAATCAATCAAAAAAAATGTTGTCATCCCAAAATCAAAATACATAAAGCATTGTATAGGACTGACTCCCTCTTTCTACTGGATGTGAAAGCGTCGCGAAATGTACTATGCGGCAAGTAGCCGCCGTTATAGTGAACAGGGTTCTTTTTCACTGGCAGCTAAGTGTAACATTCTGGACGCGTCCCAGAAGTGAAGAGACGCTATCATTATGTTTCAAGTTTTACACGCGACACTTCCAAAGCACGTCACACTCCACAGTTCAGATCGGGTCAGACAGGAAGTCAAACACCAAATCAATGTAAAACATTCGGAAACTTTCAAAATAAAAGTCACATGCAGTACGTCATTACCTGTGAAACCCCCGTGGTTGATGTAAACAGAACATCAAATAAACTACAGAGGTTTTTGGATATATGCACCTTTCTTTCTCTTTACTTATTATTGTGTGGACTTCTGAAATCACGCATGATGTTGCAATTCTCCCGTGATTTTGTGACCTCACCAGATCAGCTTTGTGGAACGCTTTCACTCCTGTTTCGCGTCAGAATCACTCCCGGTTGTAAGGGAGCTTGTGGGTAAAACGCCGGTCTTATGTTATACACTGCTTTCACGTCCAGTGGAAAGAAGGGGTAAGCCTTAAGTACTGCTTGGATTTCCAACAACCATGCATTTGCGATTCGCATGCCAATAAACTAATTGTCCAATCAGACCAGATGCCCACACCTGGTTCAGGTTACTGTGGATGATTCGCTGAAGCGTGTTGTGGGTTTTGAGAGGGCTGAAGGGAAAGAGAGGAGCGAGGAGAGTGTGAAATTTGTTTACTGCAAGTCATATCGTCACAGCATTATTCAGTATTTATGCTAGAAGTGCTCGGAGAATCACAGCAGTGATGCTGGTGGAAATGGTATCATATCCACAATTATGTAGATATTTTAAATAGCCTGCATGACTTATCACTTATTGTTTTTTGCCATGAAAAGAAGCAATAAAAGAAAAAGTATGCTGTTTTGAGGAGCTTCAAAGTGATCTAACCAAAACAATTTACATTTTTAGACTATTTTTACTGATACAGATTGTTTGCAGAGGATTTAATACAGTTAAATGAGATTTACTCAGCTGATCTGATGTGTTTAGAGTCCTGTATTCGACATTTTTTTGATGACTGTGTTCTATAAATAGAATTCAAACTCCTCCAGCAATCACTTCATGCTTTATTCCACCAGAATAAAGCGCCTAAATAGTTTTTGGTAATTTTGATAATCTGACATGATGAGAAATTAGGAAAGCTTTTGTTTTGCTGTTTGTGTTTTTTAGGAAAACCAAACATGCTACTAATTCTGTGCTTTTAAACGACAGAATTCAGAGCATATAGGCTGCACAAAAGTCAGTTTTAACCACGGAATGGATTTTCAGTTAGCCTTCCCTTACAGAAAGAAAAAACATGTTTTGCATCAAAATATCAATAATGACATTTTTAAAGTTTGGGGGAAAAAAAAAACAAATATCTATTTATCAGACCGTATAAAGGTTTAAACTTCAGAGTTGCATGTTTGACATTTGAAGCTCCTCTTTGGCGTGACCTTTACAGAAGTTCACCAAACATATCTAAGTGTCAATCTCACCATTTGCCTCTAAAATTTTAATTTCTATTCTTGCTGACAATTCAAATGGAAAAGAGCTGTCAGTTATGTTTCGACTCTGTTTTTAGGGACGTGACAGCAGAACAAAAGAACGACTCAACCTGATTAACAAGGAAAGATTCGTGTTACAAATGTAACAAGATCTGATTCTGAGCAGTAAGCTTGTCTGAAAATCCTCATTTCCCACGAACGACCGCCATCCACCATGAGATTTAATAGTCAGAACATAATCAGAAGTATCAGCAACAAGGGCTATAAGGAGCTATCCTTCACTGAAAAAAAATATATATATATATCTATATAGACAGATAAATGTGAGGATTACTGAATTAAATCTGGGAATATGCTCACTTCATAGGAGGGTTTCATTCAGATTAACCATCCTAAACAGTACATGGTATCACTGTTGTTTTGCTGCAGAGGAGGTAACACAAATCCTTGAGCCACAGCTCCACTGTGTGGCAGAGTAATGAACATCCCAATCACAACCTGTCAGTGCTACCTTTGAGAATTCTGAGAACCAACACCTAAAAAATAACTAGAACAAAATAAAGGGGGTTTCAGGTATTGTGAATCATGGATTTAACTGCAACAGGTCAGTGCAAATGCTGCAACAACTGGTTTTGATACGATAAACAATGATCCTGCATGTTTATATTTCAGAATTTATGTGGGTGATAGCAATGCCATGTAAACCCCGTGAAATAAAATGCAATGCAGACAGCAATCAGTTTAATCTATTTACATTTTGATGACAGAGTGAAGTCCTGGATAACAGGTTTTTTATCTTATCTAATTATCTTTTGTTGTGATTCCAGGAACTGACTGCAAAAGTCAATGCGCAAAAAAAAGCAGTGACAAAATGCATTGTTTCATTTGCTCACTTGACACCATTTACAGTAAACTGATCCTAATCTGTCCTACAAGAATTTCACGTTCTGCATAGGATTATTCCAAACCTACTGTTTTCATTGCACAATGACAAAACAAGGTCCTAAAATAGAAACCTCACCACCGAGATCCACAACCCATTCTACCCAAAAGATACCTCGTGTACACTGTAAAAATGTGTGTGTGTGGTCACTCTGCTGTGGGTGTCAACACTGATGATGCCTTACAGTGCTGTTTCCTCTCTCTGTATCAGTCAGTAAGTTGAGTTAAAGTCTAAATCACACAATGTTGGCTAGAATATCATGTCAGATATAAAAAAATAACATTTAAAACTTTGGAATTCCTTTAGATCACTTTTGCTGTTTTAGTGATATTGAGCCATCATGAGCAATATCACAAGATTTTGTGCCAAAATTTAGCATTCCGAGTATCAATTTCTAGATAGAAAATTCCTTCATTGTCCCTCAGTGTGGAATTTTTGGTGCAAGAGCAGCAAGGCAGTAGCCTGGCAAGACATCGTAAATATACAGTCTGGCCAAAACTTTTAGTTTTCTACTCAATGCCTCGTTGATATTCTGTTAGTTTTCTAGTTTTAGTCTTCATTATTTTATATGTAATTCCATTGTTCATTTTTGTCTTTGTTTTGTAATGTTTGTGCTGTTCTTGCTGCTGTAAAGCACACTGAGTCTATCTAGATTTCTAGGCTAGCAAAGCAGACTCAAAGTATTAGGTAAGATTTACAACAGGAACAAAGTAGAAAAAAGAACAAAATGCTGTACATTAAACAAAAAATATATGCAAAGCAAAAATACTCAAGAGACTGAATTGAGTTTACCACATATGGACTATATATGAGATATGAATGAGTGCATGGACTGGATTGAGGTCTATAAAATAGACTTGGTTGTAACCATTTTTGCTTTTGTGGATTTTGATTAGCTGTGGCAGCCATCTTGAACTGGGTCAGCTCCAGGAGTTAATCAATTGTACAGTAGATTCAAAAAAATGAAAAAAATGTTCTGAGTTTCATTAAAATCTGTCCAGAGCTTCTTAGGTTACTTTGCTAACAGATAGAAAGACGCATTCAAACACCTCGGCAAAAACATTATAGTTCATCCATTTCCTTAAAGCACGGGATTATACTCAGAAAACAAAAAAAGTTCGTGAAAACTATGATTCTGTGAAAACATTCAATTGTGATGTGTAGCGTTCCTCTTTTAGAACGTGACTGGGCCAAACCATGCACATTCCTAAAAGGATTCCATTTTATTGCTCCGATCTACGGGAACTGCTATCATTCTTAGAATTGCAAAAGCACGTGCACTGATGACATAGTCCCTAGGGCGCGGCTACAGAGAAGAGGTTTTAGGTCTTTCTCTGTGGCAGCACCTACTCTTTGGAACACGTTGCCAATCAATAATAGACAGGCATCATCTGTTGCTACTTTTAAAAAGCTACTGAACACTTTTTTTAATTCGAAAGCTTTTAACACCTGGGGTTGACTGGGTGATCCTGTTTTTTATCCTGTTTTTTATGTTTTTGTGTCTGATTTTACTTTTGTTTTTATTTCATGTTTTTAACTAACTGTTGTCATTTTATTGTATTTTTTATTTTTTTTTTGTTAAGCACTTTGGGCAGCATTTAAAGTGCTATATAAATTAATTTGACGATGATGATAATGATGATAATGCACAAAGAAAACACGGTTGGGCAGGCTGGCTGAATGGAATGTTTTAGCTGATGTATATAGTAGTTTTGCATCAGCTGCAGTGATTTGGGTTGGTTTTCCAAGGACCACATTGTCATTTCTCTTTTTATTTAAATCATATTTGTACTATCACGCGTGCGATGAACTTTTGCTTTTGGCGCAGACAAGGCTAGGTGAAAATCTGTTCCAGCAGGGGCGGTAAAGGCATTGTGCCAAAACAAATGAAACATGAGCTCTCAGACTTGTCTGGTAGTTTCTGTTCCGTAAACAAAATAAACAATCATCTTAAACCCAATACCAATTGACAACACTTCAAAGCAAATGTTGATTTTAAATAAAACCAATTAGTTTGCTTCTTCTTTCACATTTTGGCACATTTTGTATACCATTTGCATTTTTAAAGGTTAAAAAAGCAGCTCAAACATCTTCTAATGTATTTTATAAGTCTTGTTTTTTTTAGACTTGCGTGTTGGTCTGTTTGAACAGAAAGTTCTACTGAAGAATCCCTGATTACAAAAGTGCTCTTGTGGTGGCACACAATGACACTCGTCTTTTGTGAAATCATCCTCATTCTTCTTCATGTCTTTAAAAGCTAATGAAACCGGTTCTGCATGACTTTGCCCCAGGCATATCTTATCTGTATCTTCCTGATGACGAATAATTTCAACATAACATACCAAACAGTATGCGGGCGGCAGTTACTTCAATGTTTCGGGTTTACCAATTGAAAGGTTATTGGGCTGATTCCTGCCATTCAAATGCATTTTATTTATTTGTTCTGTTTTACGCTTTTTCTTGGAAGGTTAATTTTGTTTTAGTCTGGAATGCTTTAGTGCAGTGGTGTCCAATCCTGATCCTTGAGGGACACCTTCCTGCATGCTTAAAGGAGTCATCACCTATAATACCGTGGATATATACGTCCTATTATAGTCTTTTAGACCATTAAAATAAATTGTATTGGAAAAATAAATTAAAAATGTGCTTTTCTGATCCTTTTTTGTAAAGGGTATATTTTCTCGCGAGATCACGCACAATATTTGGGCTGTCTCGGATCGCACGCAGGACTGAGGGGCGAGTTGATTGGTGGAAGGAAGCAGGAAGCAGCTTCAGCATCTTGCTCCAAAATAACAAAAGTTATAACTGAACCCGACCTGGCAGTGACCTACGGGATCCAACCATGTATGTACGAGCCCAAGCCTCACCTTGTGCATAATGGCACCCTCGCTTGTTGTTGAGTTGGGACAAAGCAAGCTAACAGCCAGGCATAACCCATAACACGGATTATAACATGAGTCGTCAACGGTAAGACATAATTTATGCGTTTCACGTTATGAAATGAGCTTTGTTGTGCTGGTTTGTTCGCTGATGGTTCATATTTGGTTATATTCTGCCTTTGTGTCGTCATATAGTAGGGTGACCAAACGTCCTCTTTTCCCCGGACATGTCCACTTTTCACCGTCTGTCCGGGGCGTCCGGGGGGGTTTCCGATATTGATGAAAATGTCCGGGTTTTCATCCAGGAGCCGGGTTTGAATTACGGGGGAGCTGGAAGCCCTAAACCTACACACCCAGTGAAGCCCGAAAAAAGATGCTGTTTCTACCTAAATTACATTATTTATATGAACTCTCAGCGCACCGGGGATTCTTTTATGAGGAGAGGACAGACATGCTGATTGTTGAAGCTGCGTCCTGCACGGCCACAGTAACATTCTCAAAGTGGCGCCACCAAAAAATATAATTAACACGCGATCGTTCATGTCCGTTCATATAATCTTCTGTCTTACTTCTGTCTTTTAATATCTTTTATTCGTGTCTGGAGCGCGTCACCCGTGCGCTGGTGATGTCACTTCACCTGCGCCGCCGCGCAGCGCACACTCCACTATTTTTCAGCCAGTAGATTCATTTGACCTGTTTTGTAACTCGAGTTGAATCAGGAGGAAGCCAGGAAACAGTTTATTCTGGTGGATTGAGAGGAGAAGCAGGAAGACCAGAGCCAGACAGGACAGGAAAATATTCAAATAAAAACAAGAAAACAAAGTTCTTGAAAATGAAAATGTTGGTAGATTTATCCACTACACCTTTTGACCTTCATAAAGCAATAATTCATAAGCATGTAATATTTATATATTTGATACAATTCAGATTACCTTCTAAATTCCGTCCCACATCCAGGGCCGTGTCAAGGCATCTTGGGGGCCAAGGCAAACAGACCCCCCCACCTTCTTGTTATGTTCTTCCTGTGTTTATTTTTCATCTCCATTGGTTTTCTGTTTTAACACAGTATTATGATGTTTCATTTACCTTTAATCACTGACGGTTTCGGCGACTACTGTCGCCATCTTCAGAGTCACGCCGACTTGACGGCCACTTCCGCTGTTTATTTGCAGGCAGTAAGGGGCGTTGCCGCCCCCTACTGCCTACCCGTGCCTTACAGACGATGGATAAAGGAAGCAATCGAGATAAGGAGACGTGGACCCAGGACCATGAATAGGGATGAAGGAGTGTACACGCTGGATCATTCATGGGACGTGGTGATCGACCAGGAAGGCGCAGGCAGTAGGGGGCAGCAACGCCCCTTACTGCCTGCAAATAAACAGCGGAAGTGACGCCGTCAAGTCGGCGTGACTCTGAAGATGGCGACAGTAGTCGCCGAAACCGTCAGTGATTAAAGGTAAATGAAACATCATAATACTGTGTTAAAACAAGAAAACCAATGGAGACACCCACTCCCCGTCACTGGGCTCCCCCAGAATCCTCTGTGTAATTCAAAGCCTGCCCACGAGTATTAATTATAGTGTTTGCAAAAACACATCGGCTTACATATGAATTGTTCTAGAGCCATTTTGTTGGCAGAATCTAATATTTTAGCTCTAAGCCAGGTGTTCTGACAGAACATCGGGAAAAAAATGGGTCCCAATGTGGTTTGTGTGGCATTCGGTGTTGTGTCTGCGGCACGCAGCAGCGATGCGCCTTTTGCGCATTTGGAGAATGAGTACTCGTGCGCAAAACGAGGCCCCTCATGGAGCGCGTGTTCTGCGTGTCGGGAGGGGTGGGTGTTTAGCCTCCTTATTAGAAAAAGCGTGGGTGTTAAAACACCCACATCCCCCACGGGTGTGACGCCCATGGTGTGACGTCATCGGTAGGCACAGATCCCCTGTCCTCTTTTTCGAAAATGGAAATATGGTCACCCTATCATATAGGCAAATCTCGTTTTAGAATGCGCGTGCTCGTGGGGTGCATGTGAGCTGGTTGAAGAAGGCAAGATTAAACAAATGCTTCAATGTTAAATATCGGCTTCTCAGCCAGTGAAAAATCATTAGGAAGCCATTATATACATGTTTTCAAGTGGAAAAGTAAAAATTTCAGGTGATGACTCCTTTAAGAGGTTTCTTTGCTTTAACACACCTGGGGCCTCATTTATCAACCGTACTTACGTACAGATCTGTGCGTATTTCGTGCGTGGGAACGATTTTACGCATTGTGTGGTATTTACCAATTTGTACTTGTGCATGAAAACGTTCCTAAATATAAGTACAGCTCTGACCGTGCGTAGGAACAGCATCTAGTGGTAGAACAAGGGAACCGCAATTCTGACGGTCTCAGTGGTCCACGCGTGTTCGTCATCCACTAATTATTTTACCCAATAAATAATTATTTTGGTGGATTATTATTATTGGAGCAAAAACACCTGTGACCCACGGGAATCTGACATTGTAGAACAGCTGATTTCGTGTTATTTTGTAATCACAATGTTTACTCTTCCCATTTTTATGATGTTTTAAATCATTTTGAATTTATTTATCTATTATGATTTAATTTAATTTAATTATTTTGACCTTGGGAAGCGCCCCGTGTTTTTTCTTGAGATTCGCTATATAAAACATCGTTTCTTCTTATTATTATTATTAGTGGAGGATTTAGCAGAGCAGAGTGCACTCCAGAGGGAACGGCTCTTCCGTGAGCGCAGCGCACTGATCCGATTCCAGTCCAGATTGTATTTTACAAATAAAAACCTTCAGAACCTCCTCTGCTCCCTGAGTGTGTCCGGTGCTTCGATCTCGCTGTCAATAAAGTTTTTCTTTTTTGTCCGGGAAGAACGCAGGGAATCCCCTCCCGATCTGAGGACGTAGTGTGACCAAATATGGTTAATTGAGGGCGTTTCTGTATGTAAATGACGTTAAACGGGCACGAGCTCCTGCAAGCGCACAGGTGGGATTTATCATCAGACGATTGCGGAGGAACGTGCGTACGAGAGGCCACCGCATGTTTCATAAATCAGGACATTGACTGTTCGTGCACACATTCTAAATTTCATCCGTAGGAGGGAATATAGGAACGTTTCTACGAACGTTTGATAAATGAGGCCCCTGATTTTAATCAGTAGGTGATTAACAGGCATCTGCAGAGCTTTGTGACCATCTGTACAGTTAATTCAACCACTGAATCAGGTGTGGTAGAGCAGTTAAACAACTAAGGATGCAGGATCATCATCATCATCTTTATTTCTACAGCACCTTCCACTATGTTCTCAGAGGCCCAAGTGCTGTACACCAGCACAGTACAACAAAAGCAATAAAACAAAAACAAAATATAAATAGATAAAAGTATATTTATACAAGAAGAATAAAAAAGACTAAAATACAAATATATAAAACAAAACAATAAAAACCGTATGCTTGACCTGCAAACTCTGGGAGACTCACAACCAATTAATTAAAGAGCACAATAAAACCAAGGAACTCAGGGAAAGAAGGCCAATTGATAAAACTGTGTTTTTAAAGAAGACCTAAAAGAGTGGATAGAGGGTGCCTGCTTCACACATAAAGGAAGCCCATTCCACAGGTTTGGGGCCACTACAGAAAATGCATGGTCCCCCCAACATTTGTATTTAGTGCGTGGGACTTCCAGAAGTTCTCTGTCTAGAGAACACAGGGCCCACCAGGGGGCGTATCTATGGAGCAGTGCAGAGAGATAGGTCGGTTCAGTGTCCTGTAGGGTCCTATGTACATGGAACATGATCTTAAACCTAACCTGATACTCAACTGGGAGCCAGTGAAGTCGAGCCAACACCGGAGTGATGTGCTCCCTCTTCCTAGAGCCAGTCAGGAATTGCGCAACCTTATTCTGAACAAGCTAAAGGCGGGCAATTGCCCCCAAACACGCACCAGCATACACAGCATTGCAATAGTCCAGGTGTGACAATACAAATGCATGTAAAACTGATTTCAAATGAATCCCTCAACAACATTGGCTTAATCTTAGCGGTACTAAAAAAAGAACACCACCATAGAAACTTGTGCTTCAAACCTGAGGGCACTATCAAATTTTACCCTTAGGTTGGTAACTACTGACATGAACCGTGGGGCCAATGAAGAGACGTCAACCTCGGGGGCCGTACTGACAGTCCTACCAGGGGTGTCACCTCAGTTTTGCTCTCATTCAGGTATAGATAATTGGAGCTTATCCATAATTTAGTTTCCTCTAGGCAGGCAAGACGTGGTGAGACCAAGGTACCTGCCCCCTGGCAAAGCGGCAGGTAGATCTAACAATCATCGGCATATAAATGGAATGTCCCATTAGGCCTACAAAGTATAGTCCCCAGTGACAGCAGATAAATTACAAACAGGAGGGGGCCAAGAATGGAGCCCTGTGGGATCCCCCATTTAAGGTTCTCCCAGGCAGGTGGGGTTTCCCCCTTCCATACACAAAAGCTCCTATTATGTATGTAACCTTTATTTAACCACGAAAGAAAACCCATGAGATTAAAAATCTCATTTACAAAAGTGTCCTGGCCAAGACAGGCAGCAGCTCAACCAGTAACAAAGATCAACACACTTACAGATCATAAAAATCATAAAATATCATAAAAAAAAAACATTAAGATAATCAGGAAAACAACCAGCAGCATCAATAACAGAAATCATATATCATTATTAAGGGATTGCAGCCACTGGAGGGCCAAGCTTATAATTCCAACCTAGCGCTGCAACCAGTCCAATAAGATTTTGTGATTGAATGTGTCAAAGGCTGCCATCCGATCTAATAAAGTAGGACAACAACATTGCCCTCATCTATAGCTAAAAAGATGTTGTTTACGACCATCAAAAGAGCGGTTTCCGTACTGCCCTGGTCTAAACCCCGACTGAAACATTTCCATTAAATCATTATCAGTCATAAAATCAAGGAGCTGTGTATACACGACCTTCTCAAGTATCTTTGAGAGAAATGAAGGCTTTGAGATAGGCCTCATAGACCTCTTGTTGACCCTTTTGCTTTAGTGTGTTTTTGATTTGATATTTTACCTATACCACACCCTTACAAGCATGTTTGCACTTTAAGTAACAATTAATCATCTATAATATGACAAATGTCAACTCTTTGGCATGATGAAAAAACAGACGGGCAGGTTTGGAACAACAAGAGAAGAGCCACACCTAAACAAAAACCACGTCCAACAAAAGCCGATAAACAGGGCAGCCTACCTATCTGCACTGCTTTCAACTCGACGTCAGTCTGAAGGATAGTAACTTTATCACAGTAACAACAAGTTATCTTGATAAGGTTGTAACAGAAAAGATTAAGTTGTTCAAATCTTTCATAATAGATGCAGTAAAGCTGAGATGTCACTCTTTGGAAAGTGAAAATTGTAGAGATACTTGAGCTTACGATGAATGATCCCCAGCATTATGCTGAACTCACAGACTAAAGCATTCAAAATATGAACCTGTTTGGATATAAAACATATTTTTATCCACCTGCATTTGTCATTATTTAGCCCCATATAGATAATCTTGTGAAGAAACTCAAATGCAGACTGGATTTCTTTTTTTTGAAATAAACTGTGTTTTTCTTTTGAGGCAAAAAACCACTAGCTAGTTACTGCAACATTTCTGTCTGTTCTGGATTATGGAGACCTTTTGTATATGAATGCCTCAACACAGTGTCTTGGTAAGATTGATGTGGTTTATCATGCCTCGCAGAGGTTTATTACTAACTGTAGACCACTGGGACCTTCCTGGTTAAATAAAGAATAAATAAAAATAAAATTAACTCTCAGACTAAAAATACTGAAAGCACTAAGTCTTGGTAGTACGTGAAATGTAATTAAATAGAATGAAAAACTGCATCAGTTTCACAAATTTAGGTAGAATATTCCTTGCGAGTAATATTGTTTGCCTTGCTGACAGGTTCACACTTTGTTTGCATTATTTTAATGTACTTCCTGATTTTCTTAATTGAAGGGCTTTGAGAAATGTCTCAAATAAATGCAGAATGTATTTATCTTTGTAATTTAGTCTACAGGGGGAAAACATATTTGCTAGCTGCAGTAAATCTCAACTGAAACATTTCAATCAAGTAAGTTTAGACACTTGAAAATCAGATCAGCTAATCTGTGAAAGTCTGTCTAAAGTTCATCAAAGGCTGGATTGAAACGGACTCTCACGAGTACTGCCTCAGGGTTACTCTGAGGTAACAGCATGTGAAAACATCACTTCTAGATAGTTGTGATCAGAGTCCAGATTACTGCCATCTATTGTCCAGGTGGCAGATACACTGCTGGAGAGATAGGCTGTGAATTAGCTGTCTTTAAAAATAAACGACTACAGAGGGGGACTGGTAACTGGAGAAAGGCTGCAGTCAGTAAACACTAAGAGTGCATAAATATTAGAACCTTTGGCATATGGTCCTTTTTAAGTATGTTTTGTGTAAAGATTATAAATAAAAACCATCTCATCCATTGTAGATAAAGAAACAGCTTTTACATGTGCCAGGACTGATGAGCTAGCGGCTAATAGTAGCACTCAAGTGTAGCTATTGCTGCCATCAGCTCCATTCTCTAAGATTTCACAGCAGTTTTATGTGATGTTATTTTTTAAACCTTTACATTGCCAACAGTATCACATGGCATGGTAATTTTGTTGTTTTGGACTTGTATAGCGCCTTTCTGAGTCAGAGGACTCCAAAGCACTTTACACTATAGTGAATCATTCATATCATTCAACAACACAAGAAAAATCACCTGATGTGTTGCTAGTTGATTGCTTTGTCACTTGAGGGGTTGAATTTTGAATAGGTAAAAAAGTATGTATATGTATTTTACACAATACCACATGCAGCTGTGCTTCCTTGGAAACTTGTGGTTTGAAAATGGCTTGAGCAAAAAGTCTCCTTTACTTGGAATAACAATGAATTGCTACCAAAAACACTTTAGGTGATGGTCATAAAATTAGAATATCATGACAAAATTGATTTATTTCAGTAATTCCATTCAAAAAGTGAAACTTGTATTCATTCATTCATTACACTCACACTGATATATTTCAAATGTTTATTTCTTTTAGTTTTGATGATTATAACTGACAACTAATGAAAATCCCAAATTCAGTATCTCAGAATATTAGAATATTGTGAAAAGGTTCTATATCGAAGACACCTGCTGCCACACTCTAATCAGCTAATTAACTCAAAACACCTGCAAAAGCCTTTAAATGGTCTCTCAGTCTAGTTCTGTAGGCTACACAATCATGGGGAAGACTGCTGACTTGACAGTCGTCCAAAAGACGACCATTGACACCTTGCACAAGGAGAGCAAGACACAAAAGGTCATCGCTAAAGAGGCTGGCTGTTCACAGAGCTCTGTGTCCAAGCACATTAATAGAGAGGTAAAGGGAAGGACAAGATGTGGTAGAAAAAAGTGTACAAGCAATAGAGATAACCACACCCTGGAGAGGATTGTGAAACAAAACCCAACTTTATGGAGATGCAGATTTTCCAACAGGACTTGGCACCTGCACACAGTGCTAAAG
This sequence comes from Aphyosemion australe, assembly GCA_006937985.1. Taxonomy (NCBI): domain Eukaryota; kingdom Metazoa; phylum Chordata; class Actinopteri; order Cyprinodontiformes; family Nothobranchiidae; genus Aphyosemion; species Aphyosemion australe. The sequence goes on along the minus strand of SSNS01000058.1, from coordinate 2,653,616 downwards.
CTACCAGTTCCTGGTTTAAGGACCGTGGTTTCCCTGTTCTTGATTGGCCAGCAAACTCTCCTGACCTTAACCCCATAGAAAATCTATGGGGTATTGTGAAGAGGAGGATGCAATACACCAGACCCAACAATTCAGAAGAGCTGAAGGCCACTATCAGAGCAACATGGACTCTCATAACACCTGAGCAGTGCCACAGATTGATGGACTCCATGCCACATTTTCACTTCCATGCTAAATCAAATCCTCAAGTGATATTTAGTCTTACACTTGACACGTATTTGAAGATAAACAAATGTGAACTTGTGCAGAGGAATGTGGTGAACCCTTTTCTTATCTGTCCTGGATCCTATGGAGTGTTTCACTGGGTGTGTGTGTTTTTTCAGGCATTAGCTTACTATTGTTGTGATACCATCAGTACAGAATACACAATGTTTAGGTGTTCCAGTTTTGAAGTATCTGTCAGTCATCACATTAGGCTTTACCAACAAAAGAAAATATTCTTTTCATAATGCAGACATTGTGACCTAGATGTCGATGACACGTTGGAATATAGACGTTGCATTTTGAAGGATTTGAGTCATGTCTCAATTCTGAATTTGTTAAAGTCACAGAAAAAGTTATTTTTTTATTTTATGCTGTTATTTTCATTTTTATAACACAAAGATCACCTGATTTGTTTATCAAATATTTTGTGTTATTAATACCAGGAACCATCGGGCATCAATACAAATGTATTAAAGTTTAATCTCTGGGCTTATGCTTCCATTTAAAGTGTGGTTGTTTATTTTTAGATATGACATGTACAAAGGGGAAAAAATGAACCGTTTTGCACTACTGTAAAGTCTAATTCTCTGAGGTCAAATAAAAGACTGTAGAAAAAAAATCTAATGGAATTTCCCTGATGAGTAGTGGAAATGAAACCAAAAACAAAATGTAATTTAATATTATCTTCTTTTTTGACTCAGCATAGTTTCTTGGGGAAAAAAATACATACCATTGCATAAATATTGTTGTCACGTACAGGTGAAACTCGAAAACTTAGACTATTATGCAAAAGTTCATTTATTTCAGTAATTCAACTTAAATATATAACTCATTCCATGCAAAACCAGATATTTCAGCCTTTATTACCAGCTCCGGTGGCCTAGTGGTAGAGTGTCCGCCCCGGGACTGGGAGATCAGGGTTCGATTCCCGGTTGGGTCATACCAAAGACTTTGAAAAAATGGGACCCAATGCCTTGCTTGACACTCAGCACTAAGGGGTTGGATGGGGGGGTTAAACCACCAAATAGTTCCCGAGCGCAGCCACAGCTGCAGCTCACCACTCCCCACCATGGGGATGGGTCAAATGCAGAGATGTAATTTCACCATTGTGTGATGAATACTTGGGACTTTAACTTTATTTGTTATAATTCTGATGATTATGACTTTCAGCTGATGAAAACCCCACATTCAAAAAATCTTAGACAATTAGAATATTGTGAAGAGGTTCAATATTCTAGACTCAAAGTGTCACACACTAATCAGTTAATGAATCCAGAACACCTGCAAAGGGTTCATGAGCCTTTAGATGGTCTCTCAGTCTAAGATGAATTACTGACATAAATGGATTTTTGCAGCATATTCTAATTTTTGCAGTTTCACCTGTAATGTTTTTTATTTGCTTGTTTGTTTGTTTTTATGATATTTTATGATTTTTATGATCTGTAAGTGTGTTGATCTTTGTTGCTGGTTGAGCTGCTGCCTGTCTTGGCCAGGACACTCTTGTAAATGAGATTTTTAATCTCAAGGGTTTTTCTTTCCTGGTTAAATAAAGGTTACATACATACAATGTGCATTTGAGAAGAGATTGATCAAAATTATTTTCCTTCAGTGCATCTTGTTTTGTTCCATGTTCTTCTTTTGTTCTAACGTTACACGGCTGGCTGGGTATTTTTGATTCTTTGCAGGTAGAATTCTTTGCTTGTGAAAAGCATCAACATAATCAACAACAACATCTGACCTTTACTGTTTTACCTGAGCTCTAATGAGAACTAGGAAACTATGTGCATGTGACAGGGCCTGGGACAGTACCTTCTTTGCTTTTCCTCAACCCTGTCGAATATGTATTTCATGAATTCAGCTGTGACAGAGCGCTAAAAATAGAAGCACTCATAAAGTTTCAAATAAATAGAAATGCTTTCTCAACCAGTCAGTCAACTTTGATAGCTTTTATATATTCATTGTGCCAATGTGAATGTGTATGGAGATGCTGGGCAAAAGACCACAGGCTTTGTGACATTCCTGAGTGGCAATGATCTGACCGTGTACAACGGCCACTCAGAGTAAAGAAAATATGAGTAAGTGTTGAGAATTAAGTCAAATGTTGCAAAAACATCTGATATACTATTTGTGGGATAAAGTTAGAATGTTAAATAAAAGTTAAAAAGTATTTTGTAGAATAAACGATGCTGTTCCATCCATCCATCCATTGTCCTCCACTTATCTAGTGGGGTCGCAGAGACAGCTGCCTGGAGAGGCCCAGACTTCCCTCTTCCCTCTCCCCTCTCACTTGGGCCACCTCCTCCGGAAGACTTTTGACAACTTTTTTCCTGAAGCTGTATTTCCTGATTCCTCTGAGAAGGCTCTATGATGCTGTCTAACCCTACTAACTCTGTGTGTGTGTGTGTGTGTGTGTGTGTGTGTGTGTGTGTGTGTGTGTGTGTGTGTGTGTGTGTGTGTGTGTGTGTGTGTGTGTGTGTGTGTGTGTGTGTGTGTGTGTGAGTGAGAACTGAGTGCTGTTCTGGCTGATGTCCGCTTGCAGGAGTGCGCAAAAATGAGGAACGATGTGAGTGTCCATTTGGTTGTGGTGCAGGGGTTTGTGGACGAACGAGGATGTTTGTCTATGATGTTGGGGTGGAACATTGGGGGTTGAAGATTAACAAAAAGAGGACAAGGACTACCAGCTGTGGATATTCCCATATCCCATGTGTTCTGGATATTCCCAGTACATCCTGGAAAGTGAGTGCTTCATCATTCTTCTTTGTTGTTTTCTTCTCATCTAATAACGACATTAGCAGTAGCTCAGGCTAGCGTTAACAATAGTTTGGGCTAGCATTGTTCTGCTCTTAGCATTACTGTGACCAATGTTTATATTTTGCCAACATGTAAGTGGGTTGGGACAGGCAAATTTAAGGGTGTGTGTCTAAGCTCACGACATGCTGACCAAGCTTTTCTCAGAATGAACCATTGCTCTCTGGCCATCACAGAATCGCTCATAAGCGCTTTGAGTTGCCTTCGGGTAGGAAATGCGCTATATAAATAAAATTGCCTTGCCTTGCATAGGAAAGCAGGTTGAAAACGGCACAGACATTTTGTACGCTATTTAGACACCCCAAGCTGCCAATATTCAACAACAGCTAGGTAACTGTGGTTTTTAAATTCTAAAAAACAAGGGAAAGTTGACTCCCAGGGTTCTGACTTTTAAAAAAAATGCACATTTCTCAACGTTTTTGATCTTCATTGATGGAATACAGTAAAACAAAACACAACCACCTAATTTTTATTAAATTAAGTCACACTTAGCTCGACAAGTGCCTACAAATAATCCACAAAGTAAAACTATTCTGAATCTGTGGTCAGAAAATTCACAGGAGAAATCTGTTGTGTCTTTTTGATTGTGCAACAAACATGGTTTGTCACTTACAACCAGCAGTCCAACCAAAATCACCTCTGAAATCACAAGACCGCTGCTGACTTTTCTACATTTAGTTTAAAAAAAGTCCTGTGTAATGTAATGAGCATTACAAAAGTGGCAGTGGGAGTTCAGTTATTTGCTATTTAAGGGGCCTGCCTGACAGGCAGGGCCCTTATTGCTCTCCACCGGAGGATTTGTTGTCTTTATTTTTATAATTAAGGGGCCTGCCTGACAGGCAGGGCCCTTATTGCTCTCCACCGGAGGATTTGTTCTCTTTATTTTTATTAAGGGGCCTGCCAGACAGGCAGGGCCCTTATTGCTCTCCACCGGAGGATTTGTTCTCTTTATTTTTATTCTTCTTCTTCTTATTATTCTTCCGTATACATTAATACAGCCCGAACCGCGGCGTGCACCCCCACATATCTTACATCAAAACGACCGGCTCGGTCCTGGGAGGTGTGCTATTACTTTTCTTAGCGTTTCGAGTTACCATGGCAACGGTGTTAGCAAAAAATAGCGCAAAACCTTCCCCCTCATTACTTTTCAACCGAAATGTGCACCCCCACAAATCTTACATCAAATCGACCGGCTCGTTCGTGGGAAGGTGTGCTATTACTTTTCTTTGCGTTTTGTGTTACCATGGCAACGTTATTAGCAAAAAATGCTGCGCACAAACGCCCTCCTCATTACGTTTGGTTGTAATTTCTACAAACAAGTTCACAACCGTACCAAACTTGATATGTGTCATCGCACAAACACTGCCTACACATTCATGTGGTCATTTGTTGAATCTGCAACAGCGCCCCCTACATCAATTTCAAACCTTAATAACTTTTACAAACAATTTCACATCCATACCAAATTTGATATGTGTCATCACACAAACACTGCCTACACATTCATGTGGTCATTTCTTGAATGTGCCACAGCGCCCCCTATATCCATTTTAAACCTTAATAACTTCTACAAACAAGTTCACAACTGTACCAAACTTGCTATGTGTCATCACACAAACACTGCCTACACATTCATGTGGTCATTTGGTAAAAACTGCCACAGCGCCCCCTACATCAATTTCAAACCTTAATAACTTCTACAAACAAGTTCACATCCGTACCAAATTTGCTATGTGTCATCACACAAACACTGCCTACACATTCATGTGGTCATTTCTTGAATGTGCCACAGCGCCCCCTACATCCATTTTAAACCTTAATAACTTCTACAAACAAGTTCACAACTGTACCAAACTTGCTATGTGTCATCACACAAACACTGCCTACACATTCATGTGGTCATTTGGTAAAAACTGCCACAGCGCCCCCTACATCAATTTCAAACCTTAATAACTTCTACAAACAAGTTCACATCCGTACCAAATTTGCTATGTGTCATCACACAAACACTGCCTACACATTCATGTGGTCATTTCTTGAATGTGCCACAGCGCCCCCTACATCCATTTTAAACCTTAATAACTTCTACAAACAAGTTCACAACTGTACCAAACTTGATATGTGTCATCACACAAACACTGCCTACACATTCATGTGGTCATTTGTTGAAATTAATTTAGCTCCGCCCCTTTAGAGACGGTTTCCTCTAAATAAAACACGCAATATCTGATTCTCACAAAACTTCACATAAATGACATCTGTACACCTAAGAACTGCTCAAATAGATTTTTTTCGTATTTAGAAACAGCGCCCCCTAGATTTTTACAACCAGCTATATCTCCATAATGCAAC
>SSNS01000058.1:2473092-2645025 GCA_006937985.1 Aphyosemion australe | reverse complement strand
AGCAAAAAATGCTGCGCACAAACGCCCTCCTCATTACGTTTGGTTGTAATTTCTACAAACAAGTTCACAACTGTACCAAACTTGATATGTGTCATCACACTAACACTGCCTACACATTCATGTGGTCATTTGTTGAATCTGCAACAGCGCCCCCTACATCCATTTCAACTTTAATAACTTCTACAAACAAGGTCACAACGGTACCAAATTTGATATGTGTCATCACACCAACACTGCCTACACATTCATGTGGTCATTTGTTGAATGTGCCACAGCGCCCCCTACATACAATTTAAACATTAATAACTTCTACAAACAAGTTCACAACTGTACCAAACTTGATATGTGTCATCACACTAACACTGCCTACACATTCATGTGGTCATTTCTTGAATCTGCAACAGCGCCCCCTACATCCATTTCAAACTTTAATAACTTCTACAAACAAGTTCACAACTGTACCAAACTTGATATGTGTCATAACACAAACACTGCCTACACATTCATGTGGTCATTTGTTGAATCTGCAACAGCGCCCCCTACATCAATTTCAAACCTTAATAACTTCTACAAACAAGTTCACAATCGTACCAAACTTTCTATGTGTCATCACACAAACACTGCCTACACATTCATGTGGTCATTTCTTGAATCTGCAACAGCGCCCCCTACATCCATTTCAAACTTTAATAACTTCTACAAACAAGGTCACAACTGTACCAAATTTGCTATGTGTCATCACACAAACACTGACTACACATTTAGGACATAGGACAAGGTGAGGAGGGGTTGAGATGCTGATGATGTGGTGGTGCACACTGGTCTATGACACAAGGCCACCACCTTGCGCCACGGGGCAGGCCCCTTTTAAAATTTCTTCAGGAATTTTCTAGTTGTTTCACTATAATCAATAAAATAAATTCATATTTAACATATTTTCAAAAGTATAACAGTTAACAATAGTTTGGATAACAATTCAAATAATTAATGCAGAGTAATAATAATAATAGTAATAATTTATCTTCTTCTTATTACCTTTTGAGTGATGGTGCTGCTGTGACAAGTGAATTTCCCCACTGTGGGATCAATAAAGTCTATTCTATTCTAAATTATTATTATTATTATTATTATTATTATTATTATTATTATTAATATAATAGCAATAATAATAATAAAATAATAGTAATAAAATAATAATAATAGCAATAATAATAATAATATAGCAATAACAATAATGATGTAATAAAATAATAATAATAATAACACACATTCGGCTGATAACTTTGTTCCATAAATAATCATAAATAACTGTTCTAGTTCATGAGTGAATTTTTGTTATTTATAATAAAATCTGATCAATAATCCAGGAGTTCTGCTCTCAGTCAGGATGATTTTATTAAACCTCCTGATTTAGTTTGATTTGTATTTTCGCTCCTGAGCAGCGGAAAGCGGTTCTGGTTCTGTCGGTTCTGACTGCTCTGACTTCTGCTGGATTATCAAGTGATGCTGAGTTAATCCGGAATCAGGAGGCTCACGTGGACCCGCATGTGGCCAAAGTGCGCACGAGAACACCCCCCACCCCAGCCCCCGGCCCAGACCTGCCCAGCTCCGAGCCCAGGTTGTAGAGATCCTCCACCGTCCCGTCCCGTCTCGACCCGTCCACCCAGAACTCCTCCGGTTCCGAACCAGGCCGGGACGTCGGCATGGTCTCACCGGGACCCCCCAAATCCAGCGCCAAGATGACCAGGTCCAAGAGCACACCGGAACCGGGACAGGATCAGACCGGGTCTGGCGGGACCCGATCGGAACCGGTATCGCAGTGATCCAGATCAGATGTGAGGTTTAGATGAAGCCCAGATTAGAGCATCCGAGATGATTCATGATCCTGATGGGCTTTAATCCAGACCAGCGGGGGGTGGGTGGGGGGCGCCTGCGCCCTCAAACTCCGAACCGGGACCGGTTAAGATGTCTGCGAGAAAAACATCAAAGAGACCAACTGAAGAACCGAACCGCGGCTCTTTAATCCAGACCGAAACCGGAACCAGGATCCAGACGCACCGAGTCCAGATGTGTCGCAGCTTCCATCGGGCCTCGGAACCGGTCAGGTGTCGGATCCGATCAGTCCATCCTCCTCCTGGATCTCAGGCTTGTTTCCGTGTTTTTCACCGGCAGGAACGGTTGGTCCGCTTCTCCGGAGCAGCAGCCTCCCGGTGGAGGCTCAGCCCTCAGAGACCGGGGCAGCACCGGATCTGGGCTGCGTTTGAAACCGGGAGTGCCTCCCGGGGCTGGCTCGGTGCGGGTTGTTGGTGTTTGGTGCTGGAGGGTTCGGTTCTCAGGATGGGCTGCTCCAGATGTCCGCTGGATCTGCGGGGAGAGAGATGCTGCTGTCATCCCACAGCCCCGCCCCCTGGATCCCCACCAGCCAATCAGAAGGCTGAACGGCAGCTGGGCCGCGCTGCTATTGGTCCGCTGCTGCGTCACTCAGCGGAGCCTCAACAGCCTAAATTAAGAAATAACCCAAATACATTAATGTGCATTAGCCTGACATCTGGAGGCTTTGATCCTGCGGGATTCAAACCAGCAACTCTCACACGGTCACGTGATCACTGCACCACACTCTGGAGTGTCTCATGATTGCATCATCAGGAAGACACCAGACAGAACTTATTCAGATCAGCCCAANAACACTGCCTACACATTCATGTGGTCATTTCTTGAATCTGCAACAGCGCCCCCTACATCCATTTCAAACTTTAATAACTTCTACAAACAAGGTCACAACGGTACCAAATTTCATATGTGTCATCACACTAACACTGCCTACACATTCATGTGGTCATTTGGTGAAATTACTTTAGCTCCGCCCCCTTAGAGACGTTTCCTGTAACTCAAACACGCAATATCTGATTCTCACAAAACTTCACATAAATGACATTTGTACACCTAAGAACTGCTCAAAAGGATTTTTTTTCATTATTAGAAACAGCGCCCCCTAGAGTTTTACAACCAGCTATATCTCCATAATGCAACATCAGATCCACACCAAATTTTGTGTGCTTTGTTTTAGGTCACTGTTTAACACATCGGTTTGGTTACTGTACACCCCCCACCCCCCAAAAAAAGGAAGCAGCTATAACATCTGTTTAAAAGCTTGGGTTTTCACACAATTTTAAACACCGGTACTGGGAGCTCAGCAGAGCACTAATGACTGTTTTAGAAGATCACTCATTACACCACCTACTTGTGACATGCACAGTTTATTAGCAAGCTCATAGGACAAGTTGAGGAGGGGTTGAGATGCTGATGATGTGGTGGTGCACACTGGTCTATGACACACGGCCACCACCTTGCGCCACGGGGCAGGCCCCTTTTAAAATTTCTTCAGGAATTTTCTAGTTTTATTTACTCTATCCCATTTTTACACACACACACACATGCACGCACAACCCAAAGTAACCAGATGATTAACTTTTTCTAACTGTTTCTGTAAAAATGGAGAGACAACAAGAATCTCCTGTGAATTGTGTGACGACAAGGTAATTTATAATGAATATATTTAAAGATTTTGTAATCGGATGTTGCACTTTATAGACAGTCCCTGCATCCTTCTCCCTCAGCAATGACTGCACATTAGAACCTGTCTCATTTGTACCACTCACAGGAGATAACTTTAATCTGAAGAATCATTTAGGGTCTTAATTAGCTCACCAGGTTAGAGAGAGACATGATCTGTGTGTTAACAACACTTCGATTCTGGACAGATTAAAGTGGATAGGTTACAAGACAGTATTGTGATGGTTTAGTAAACATCCAGTGTGTCCCCCTCCTCTCACCCAATTACTACTCAAGACAGATACCAGATGCCTGAGACTCTGATTAAACACATTCTCTAAAAAATGCCAGAAAACGTACCATTTCCACAATAAGCTAGACATTAAAAAAGATAACCAATCTAGGATCAATATATCTTTGTTTATCTACCCAACTATATGAAGCAGGCAAAAATAAGAAGAGATCTGTTGACATTTCATACCCACAAAATTATAGCTGCATAGAGACCAAAGCTGCAAAAGTACAACTTTATAGAAAAATCAACTGCAGTCACTCAAATCCGGCATGCATCAAGCTGTCTAGCAGACAACAAATTTTGGCACTTGCTATTTTATCTATGCTTGTTGAAGATCAATGATCCATCTATAAACTACCCCATCCTAAATGATATCAGAATCAGAAGGGTTTAAATGCCATATGTGTGAGAAGGTTCACAACATTAGGAAATTGCTGCAATATTTGGTGCAAGTATAAGAAATAAGAGCTATAAAATTATCTTACAGAGCAACAATAATTATAAAAAGACTAATATATACAAGACAGTGTAGGTACTGGTCACTGTGGTCAGAGTGGAACCGTCAGGTGCAAAGCCACACAGGGTCCAGTGACTGGAACTGAGTGAGCTGTTCTAGGATTGTTATTCATGAGTCTGACTGCAGAGGGGAAGAAACTGTTCTTATGGTGAGAGGTTCTGGTTCCAATGGATTGGAGCCTCCTGCCAGATGGGAGCAAGTTGAAAAGACTGTGTCCAGGATGAGATGGGTCAGCTGTGGTCCGTTCTGCATGCCCCCATCTCCTGGAGGTGTACAGGTCCTGTATAGAGGGACCTCTATACAGGACAGAGCAGAGCACATGACTCACTGCAGTCTCTTCATGTTCCTGATGGTCGCTCCAGCATACCACACGGTGATTGAAGAGGTGAGGATGGACTCGATAATTGTGGAAGTACATCCTCTGCTGGACCTTTTTTATGACAGAGGTGATGGTGGGCTTCCACTTGAGGTACTGGGTGATGGTGGTACCCAGGAAGTGGCATGAATCCACAATTGTGATGGGAGTGTCAGACAGGTTGATGGGGGGGAGTGGGGCTGTGTTCTTCCTAAAGTCCACAATTAACCTCCGCTGTCTTCTGAGCGTTTAGCACCAGGTTGTTGTGGCTGCACCAGGACACCAGACGTTTGACCACCATCTTGTAGGCAGACTCATCTCCATCCAAGATGAGTCCGATGATGGTGGTGTCGTCTGCAAACTTAATTAGCTTGACAGAGTCGTGGTTGGAGGTGCAGCTGTTGGTGTACAGGGAGAAGAGCAGAGGGGAGAGAACACAACTCTGAGGGGAATCGGTGCTGATGGTCTGCAGGTTTGAGACATTCCTTCACAGCCTCACGTCAGGAAGTCAGTGATCCACCTGCAGATTGGATCAGGCACGTTCATCTGGGACAGTTTGTCTTGGAGGACGTCTGGTAGGATTGTAACAGGATCCTGGCATACCCGGGGAGTCCAGATGCTGCAGGATGAAGTGTAGAGTCGTCATCTACAGGACCTGTTGGCTCTGTATTTATAACAATAGGAAACATAAGATGTAAAAATACATCAATATAAACAAAAGTTGATATGAAATCAAATTCTTTTAAAGACCAAGTTCACTAAGAAACTGTTTGTTATTTTTTAAATATGATCAATAACATGCAGGCTTGCTTAGCCACTGACAGAAAATAGACAGGGAAACGCTTGGGTCAGAGAAAGCCTCACAGATCTACATCACACTGTAAATTAGCATTCATGGACTCACCCATCTTGGCTCACGGAGAGCTATGTTGATTCAGCATCCAGGAGAGAGCAGAGCACGTCTTTGCTAGTAGAAGCTAGCCATTTAGCATTAGGAACTCCACCACACGGCAGAACTCCTTTAGGTTTGTGTTATTTGTGGAAATAAAACATCAACACTCCAGCTAAAGTGAAAAAACCTTGAAAACATCTGCAGCTGACAGGTAATTATTACTATTCACTCTTTCCATACACAGAACTAGTCTGGGGCATTCATGTCCTTGTCGTGAACTTCACAATTGTAATAGCAGGTCATTGTTTTTGGCTCAAGAGAAAGACATTGTGTAACCACACAGGCATTTGTGATGACAGTACCTTGGCTTCTAGTGCCACTGCAAGAGAAAGTTTCTGTTAACTTTTACCAGGATTTATCTTACTTGTATATTAAACAAGTCTTTAAAGAAGCATTTTCTATCTTCTTGTCTCTAAGAGAAGCAGTTTTTCAAATTGATACAGAAAACAAACTTCCATGTTTTTTGTAACTTAGCATTTTAGTTAAAATTGAAGTTGAAGTGTGCACACCAGTTATAAACAGATCACTGAAGATTATTGCAGCTGGTGATTTTCATAACTCTTTTTTAGGGGAAATTAGAAGTTTTTTTTACGCTTCAGGATTAATGAGCTAATGAATTGTCCCAACTCAAGCAGCTGTGCTGTTGTCGTCTTGAAACTGTTGTAATCTTTGTTAAATTTTACCACCATTATCTCAAAGGTTATATTTTTAAACCTTCACATGGCTGCCATTTCAACAGAAATATTAAGAAGTTTCTGCCATGCTCGACAAATGCTCCAATCAAAGGTGTTGCAAGGTTGTCCTGAGGCCCAGAGCAACAAGTGCTGTTGTCTGGCGGAGACTGAAAAACGTGCTGCCATTTCTCCAGTTGAGCAGGGGTTGTAGAGGTTGTTAGCAGCTCGTTTTCTCAACCAAGAATCTCCAAGTGCTGGTGGTGGTTGTGTGTGTGTGTGTGTGGGGGGGGGTGGGGGGTACAGATGAGGAAATGTGTGTTGAAGCAGTCAGGCGGGAAAAGGAGGGCCCCATTTGGGAGTGGGACGGGCAACAGTGCTGCCAAATGACAGCTTTTCACTGTCTCACTGCTGTTGTGATTCTAACATTAAAGTTTGTCGGCCCTCTTGAGTCCCTTGTGGACTAGGCTCCACACAATTGCCTGCCCTGCCTGCCGGCACGCGGCGCCTCTGGCTCCATTTAGCTCATTTTGATGATATTTACGAGTATAAAATGAAACTTCATATACATAACTGTGTAATGTTACATTGACTGCAATGTAAATGTTTTTTAAGCAATGCACCATTAACCACCATACAAAGTTTGCAGACAGCAGCAAGATACTTTGTTCTTGGCTGGTTTGAACTGGCCATTAGCTCATGTATTTCTGAAGCCAAGAGACTATCCACTACATGTATGGTAGTAATTATTTACAAAGAAAAGTCTAAAAAATATCTTTCAACATTTAAAAAACATCTCAATCAATGATGCTACACGTTCAGTAGCACTGAAACAGATCCCATTTCCATTGATTTGGATTCTCTGCTTCACCTCTCTAGTTTCCAGTTTAAATTCCTTCTTATTGAAGATGACGTATTTTTTAACTAAATGTAAAACCTCTAAGAAAAGAATATGCTTGAATGCTATTTGATGCCTGTCTCGCTGAGCTGCCTGTTGTGCTTGTTTAATTTTTTTATGATTGCATTTCTTTTGTTCATTGTTTTCAATCACCATTTACATATTTGTAAAAAAATACAAAACATGTTTACTGCCTTTTAAGAATTTATCATACTTTTGCCAACTTATTTTCCTTAAAGCCCTTTAGCTTACATTTGTTCAAAATGAGTTTTATATATAAAGTTGATAAACTCGTTCTAGTGAGTTAATTGATTTATTAAAAAGCAGAATTGACAAAACAGATCAAATCTTTGTTAATCAGGGGATTATAAAAATATGTACTAATTGTCAGAAGGAGCTTAGTGGATTGAGATCACTTTCATCCATTTGTCTTATCTAATATTCATCGCAAGGTTTCAATATTTGTACGTTTCTTAACTTTGGTTTTGTGTTTTGGTTGTGTTTTGACAAGGGCAATGCCACACCCAATGGATTCCCATAACCAGAGCTGGAAACAATGCACATAGACTGACACTGCAGACAGATGACATCAGCCTATAAAAACAAAAGCTGCGGGCAAGGGCAAATTCTGAGAAGACAAAACATATCCTCATTCAACAGTATCTATATTTCCTGTTTTCAGGTATTCGTTCCGCGTGTTTGTGGATTTCAAATGCTCCACCCGTGCATTTGGTGCTTCTTATCCATTTTTTCCACCCAGACAGACTCTTTTCTTGTCAGACAAAGTAAATAATTTTGTCATAGTAAGGAGATTTACACACTTTAAACAATCACCCCCTACTCTTTGCTGAAGAGAAGAAACTGGTGTGAAAGGTTTCATTCAACTGAGGAAGGTAGAAAAAAAATCTGTTTATTCCAGCTTATTTGATTTTTCCTGTAATTGCAAGACCCACTGGTCATATTCTGAATTTCATATACTCATTGAATATATTCTTACTTGTGGTTATACAGGCTAAATCTATTTGAGAAATAAATTATAATTTTCAAGAGTGTCCTGTTTGAAGTATAAATAAAATCGAACAAAGTTCCATACAAAAATTAAAGCGCAGGTTCATTGAGAAACCATTTTTTACTTTTTATTTTTGAAAATGATCAGTCACTCTTATTCATCCAATCCAATCCAATCCAATTTTATTTCTATAGCACTTTCTACACAACACTGTCGACCAAAGTGCTGTACAATAAAAAAATATAATAAACATCAATAAAACATTAAAAACACATCACAATAAAATATAGCCTAAAAAAAATAAAAATAAAAATAGAAAAATAAAAACATTTAAAAAATTTAAAAAAAACGAGCAGATGTACAACAATCAGGTTGTGTTAAACGCGAGTGCATAGAAGTGCGTCTTAAGAAGGGTTTTAAAAACTCCAAGCGAGGAAGCTTGCCTAATATTGCCCGGCAGCTGATTCCAAAGGCTTGGAGCCGCCACAGCAAAAGACCTCTCACCTCTCCGCCTCAACCTCGTCTTCGGAACCACCAACTTCATTCATATTCATATTCATGCAGGCTGAACATGAAAATATTCTCCTACACCTATTTCCTGCATTAGCTTCTGATATAAAATAGATGGAAAAACGCTCGGTTCAGAAAATCCTGACAGATCTACGTCACACTGTCACTTAAAATTCATGGACTCACCCATCTTGACTCACGACGGGGAAGGCTGTTGTTGGTTTAGCGTCCAGGAAACGGCAGAGAACGTTTCTGCTAGTAGAAGCTGACCGTTAGCATTAGCAACTCCACCACACAGCAGAACTCCTCCAGGCTTGTGTTATTTGTGAAAATAAAACATCAGCGTTACAGAGCAAACAGAGTCAGTGGTAGAGTTGTGTTGCTGTTAGCCAATCAGAGGTGAGATGTCCAAATATCAGGAAATAAGACTCCATATCCTGCTGTCTGAAGCTACTTTTTCTCTGGCTGAATTCTCTGTGCTCAAACAGGTGCACCGGAGCTTTTTTCCCCCAGAGAACAACTTACAAGCTCAGTGGCCTATGGTATGCATGTCCGCCCTGGGATTGGGAAATCGGGGTCCAAATCCCAGTCGGGTCATACCAAAGACCTTAAAAAATGGGACCCAATGCCTCCCCGTTTGACACTCAGCATTAAGGGGTTGGATTGGGGGGTTAAACCACCAAATGCTTCCTGAGCATGGCTGTGTCTGCAGCTCATCGCACCCCCAGGGGATGGGTCAAATGCGGAGACACATTTCACCACACATCAGTGTGTGTGACAAATAATGAGATTTTAATCTGTAATCCTTTAATCTTTACAAGGCATTAATTCCTGCAAGAGACCATCGCAAATGTCTCACCTATGTGAGTGAAGTTGATCTTTAAAAGTTATACACTAAACAACAGCAAGTGCCTTAAAATGTGTAAGATAATAACTAATGACAAAGCCATGATTAAGAACATGAGCCTGCTTAATTTGAATTGCAAGTTGGACTAAGTTGCATCAGCTGTGGTGTCAGAACCAGAAACTCGAAACTCAAGGCAGCCAGACGACTGGTCGCTGCAGGGCATCGATTCATCTCAGGCCCAACAAACTCTCACAATCTCAACTGAAAGCTGAGATAATCTCACATTTCCCGTTTGTTTACTGCTCAGTACGTTACTCAGTGATTTAAATGATGCGCTCGTTGACGATGCAAGGAGAGACAATTAATATCATTACATGTGAAATGCTGTTAAGCCAACCCAACAACCCAGTAAAATGAAAGGAAACTTTAAGATGGGTTAGAGTTAGTGATGACACACATTCTATTATGTAGTGTTTAGCAGAAACACTAACTGTTATTTAATAATACACATTTTGCAAAGATTAAACCTGCAGAAGCTGCAAACAGTTTTTCTTTATGGTACAATTTTAAACAAAAGTAATTATTAAAAGAAAACATGTACAAGGAGCAATAACTGATCTGTTTTAAGGACTCTGACTTGTCACACAGAATAAGTATTGCAAAAATATGCCTGACAGGCAAAGGTTTTTGTGATTTTCTCACTATTTTGCAATTCTGAAAGGTGTATTCCTGCACGCTTTTTAAAAAATACATATGCTCAAAAGCGAGTCGAACCAGTTTGTCAACAGAAATCTCAGCAGGAAATGATCCAGGTAAACACCTCCTTCTGTGACTTTATCACACTGACACAGACTGGAGGGACAAGTGTGTTTGTAACGTGAACAAGCAGACTTAGTAGTTTTAATCACGTTGGACGGATCGCTGCGTTGGACTGTTTTCTGATCAGAAGGGCGATGAGATAATTTCAGCTGTCTTTATTGAAACGATGGAAACTCAGGTGAGGATTTGTTTTAAATCAGGATGCTCTAAACTTTTGCTCTTGCAGGACGGGTAAACTTTTTAACTTTTTGCTATTTTTTAATCAGTGCACATTGTTAGTGTCCATAGCTCGTTTTTAATGAAAGGGGATAAAAATAATATTCAAAACATTTGCTGATGTTGTTCCTAAAGAGTCTGTTTGATATTTTATTATTTTTTCTGAGAAGCATTGTGCTACGAAGTACAGCACTAACCGTGGAAACAAAGGGAGCATTGATGCTGAGTCACTGACATGTTGACTGACAAATTAACCTCTCAAATATGTGTGAATGTTATAAAACTTTGATTTATGGTCAGAAACCTGGAGGTGTTTGACAATCAGCAGGATGTGACTCTGACAGTCAGTCATCCAGGTGTAAAAACTAAAACCTGCTGGGGGAAAAATTAATATTCTAAAATGTCCCTGATAACTAAAATTCATGAAATGTCTTCACTGTGTTTCAGGTACAAGTGAAGATGGCGCAGAGTGAATTCCAGGAGAAGAGCACCAAAGATCCCATAGAGGAGGTCACGGAGGAGCAGTTCCTGAAAAATCTCTACATCTTTATGAAGAAGAGAGATACGCCGATAGAGAGAATCCCGAATCTTGGCTTCAAACAAAGTACTTCTAAATATTTTTTCTTTAACAATTTAGATCTGCAGACCACGTTTGTGAGAGCAACACTTATGCACTTGTTTTTGCAGTTTTTAATAAAAAAAATATGATATTGCTGCTGCAAATGTTACGGATGCTTGAATACCAGAGTTTAAGAAAGCTGATTGGAAAATTTGCAATATCTTAGGTAGAAATATGAAATTTGAGCAATATTTTACATAAATTTTAGAGATTTACATAAATAAATCTCAGTGCAGTGAAGGCAAAAGGCAGAGGTTTTCTAAGTTTCTGAAACAAAAAATAAAGAAAAGAAGCTTATTAGTGTATAATTATAGTTTAACTTTTATTACAGAAAGTAATTTAAATATTAATAAACATGATTTTTTTTCTGTTTTTCCAGTTGATTTATTTGTGATGTTCAAGACAGTCAATGAGCTGGGAGGCTACCATCAGGTAATCAATTGATTCTACAAATTTATGATATATGTTTGATCCATTACTAAAGTATTTATACATTAAAAATAATAAAATTTTAATTACTTAGAGAAATGATTTTGTTTTGTGATGCAGTAACCAACAGCGTTAAATAATTTAGATAGGTGGAAAAGTAGAAGGTTGAAGACGTTTTACTATAATTAAACTGGCTGATGTTGATAATAGACAAAAATATGAATTGAAAATGTACTTCTGATTTAATTGCTGTCTTAATTAACAGTCGTTATTTTTTTAGGTGACGTCTCATCAGCTCTGGAAACGGGTTTACAACTCGCTGGGAGGAAACCCTCGAAGCACAAGTGCAGCCACCTGCACTCGCAGACATTATGAGAAGTGAGAGCCGTTCCCTGTGTGTGTTTATCAGACTGTGTTTGGGTGGTCTGTTTGTCTAAACGTTTTGTGTGGTTTATTTCTCTCTAATTTAGGCTTCTTTTGCCTTATGAATGTCACCTGAAAGGCATTTTAATCAGCAGCTCGCCTCAGCATCAGCCAAAGCCCTACCGCTTCACCAAAGACGACGACGGCGGTCAGAGACCATCCAAGCGCAGGCTGCTGTCACTGCCAGCGGTTGGTGTCATTCAAAACTCAAACGATACACTGAATTCTAGAAACATTTTCATGACTTAGGTGTATTTAAATGGAAATAAAAGGGTTTGGGTGTTTGGACTAATTGAGTCATCTCTTACTACTGTATGGCTCTTGTAGCTTAAGCATGAAGCAAAAGTTTGGATTTTATAAGAATTTCATGCAATTGAGTCAGTTTTTCTCTGGGGTCTTAAAAGATGGAGAAAGAAAAGGCAAGGCAGTTTTATTTTTATAGTGCATTTCCTACCCGAAGGCAACTCAAAGTGCTTTACAAACAAATAAGACATTACAAAACAAACATACAAAAAATAGAAAATATAAACATTTTCTTAATGAACTCCTTAGCAACAATACTTAGCCGAGCCATGTGGAGAATATGGCATAACGCTAAATAGATTGCGACAGGTTGTACTAAATTTTTGTTGCAATTTGGTCACAGTGATGGAAACTAAATTAAAATGGGTTTAGTTGTTACACACACTGGTGTGTGGTGAAATTTGTCCTCCACATTTGACCCATCCCCATGGGGAGCAGTGAGCTGCAGACACGGCCGTGCTCGGGAAGTATTCGGTGGTTTAGCCTCCCAATCCAACACCTTTTATAGCTGAGCATTATGTAGGGAGGCATCAGGTTCAAGTATTTGGTATGACCCCACCAAGATTTGAACCCTGGTCTCCCAGTCCCAGGGCGGGTACTCACACCACTAGGCCACTGACCTGGTTAAGTTAAAGTGGGTTCCAGTTACCAGCCCAGACTCATTAATTATCAGGAACTTTGCCATACAAATGTAAACATGTTGAAAATTCCTGCGAAACAACATCATGGCCATCTGACTCACACGAGGAAAGTGAGCTCTTTCAGGAATGTTTTCACATATTTTGGAAACTTCCTTGTTTATGTCGCTCACAATTTGTTACAGTCACAGCTCAGTGAGATACTATGTGGAATTAATTATTATGAAATGTATCATTGCAGTTTTCTTAACAACAGCAAAAACGTGTATTTCACAAAATGATCCTGTTTTTCACTGATCAACCAATTATTTTTCCAACAGGGGTCTCACAGCTACCAGTCAGACCCACATGGGACCATCTTCCCATTTCCTCTCCCCTTCCCTCACTACTACCCAACCCACCCAATTCTGCCTCCTTATGTACCCATCCCATCCTCATTGTTAACCCCACATGCCCCCTCTATCCCTAAGCCCGAATTCTCTTTCCAACCATCCCAGCCAGACTCAATTGATGTGGTGAAAGAGCCGCTGGAGCAACTTCGCTTCCTAGCTGAGCAGTACAAGACCTCAGAGGGACTGATGGAGCCTCTGAATCTGAGCAAGAAGGAATTGCCCCAAGAAGCTAAGATTACCCCGGTCTCGTCATTCTCCCCACCTTCATCCAGCAAGAATCCAAAGTTTTTGAATAAACCCTCCACACTCTACAGCCCTCATCATGCAGGTGTGCTGAGAGGTGAAGGAAGTGAGACCCAAGATGGTGAGTCCAATGAAGGAGTCTCTGCCTTTTCTGAACCGTTAAAAGAAGAGACGGACAGTGTCGATGTCAAAGCCCTGACACCTTCACACAGTCCTCTAAATGACTCTGATCTGATCATAGATGAAGATATCTTTGAGGTTGTGCCCACTTCTCCAAAAACAGACGTTCCAGTCGGACTAGTGGAGAAGAGAGAAGTCTGTCTGAGTCGTGAACCCCCGAAAGAAAAGAAAGAGAACATGGAAATCGAGGTACCTCTCTCTGTGTTCCGCAACTGGCTGAAGTTGTGTGGGTCTTCGGCAAAGTTGCCGGAAGTTAACGGGCCTTTTGTTCCTGGTCCTGAGCTGTACTCTGGACAAAGGAGCTGGTCCGACTTGGACAGTTTCCCCACCGACCTGACATCCAGGATTAACCCTCACAACCAGAACACAGCTGGGGACCTGAGGCTGAAGAAAGAACCAAGTCCAAAGCCAAACACCCAGACAACCAGTCACCAGAATAGTAGCAGCCAAAGTCTTTTCACCAACTACCAAATCTCACCTTCAGGTGGCGCTCCCATAAACACAGCAGGCCAGGACATCTGGCCATTCAAACAGCAGGATCTGGATACAAACAACAGCAAATACACAAAATCATGGAAGACTCATAATAAAGACATCCAGCCACCCTCCAAACCAGTTCATACAGATTCTAGTTTCCTCAGAGCGCCACAAGAATTTGCCCCTAAGCTGTCTAAAGGTGATGCAGTCTGGGGAGGTCAGCAGAGGTTAGAGATGGAACCTGCAGCTGTGCTCATGGTGGACTCCATCCCTGCTTCTGTGCTGCGCCTCACCAAGGAGGAGGTGATGAAGCTGAAGAAAATCATCTCAAGCTCCTCATGAAGATCACACACTGATAGCAACACCAAAGTGAAGCTGATTTGTTTTGTTTTATATGTACTTTATTATGAAAGTATAAACTTATTGTATAATTCAAAAAAGTTTGATTTATTAAAGAAATGCAGCTGTCATGATTCAGGGAATATTTGCTCGTCAATCTGTAAGTTTTCTGTACAGAAATATCATATGTGTAAATAATAAGTGTGTATGTATATATTTTTATTTTTTTATTTCCATCCATTTGTGTTAACCAAATAAAATTAAATGCATTTTCACAATTGTGTTTTAATTACTATGAGACACTATGATTACTATCAGACAAAATCCACTTTTGAGTTCTAGGCATTATTTAAAGTACAGACTAGAAAAGAAATAAATCACTTCCTCACATCTGTCGAGATTAAACCCCCCTTACTAGCTACCTGGAGAGAATGGGTGTTAGTAATTACAGTCCAGGGGAAAAGGGACTTGAACTAAAGACTACCTGGATGGAGAGGAATGGAGCATGATGACCATGCCACATAGGCGTTTGCAAATAGTTCATTAGAGATGAAGGGAAGAAGCAGCTGAGATAGGAAAATGCATGCGTGAAGCCAAAAAACACTTTGGGGGTGTTTTTCATGAGGAAATTATAAACGACCTGCGCTTGTATAGCTCCTTTCAGAGTGAGAGGACTCCAAAGTGCTTTACACTACAGTGTATCATTCATCCATTCACACACATATTCACACGCTGATGGTAATGAGCTACAATGTAGCCACAGCTGCCCTGGGGTGCACTGACAGTCTTTAAAGTAGTTTTAGATTTAGGAATGTCTCTGGATGCAACCACAGCTGCAGATTCCACACAATGAAGATCTAAAATGATTGTATTATGGAATTTATGATTGTACAGAGGGCTAAATTATCCTACAAGTACGATAATTATTGTACATCTGGCAACACTGGGTTTCAGAGAAGGCAGGGTACTTTTTGAACGACAATCACAGGAGTGGTTTCTAGGTTCTGGAACTGCTTTTCTATGATTGTACATTTCAGAGGTTATTAAAACTGTTATTTTTTTCTTAAATTGATTAGTTGCCATCAGTATGTGAAGAGCATTTTAAGCAATGTGGCAAGAAATGCTCCAGAAACACATCTACTGCACTACTGCAATGGAACTGTCAAATAGATTATTTTGAAAAAATTTTCTGTTCATTACAGCTGCATGGTGGAGTACTTCCTAGCAGCAAGAGAAGTTGCAGGTTCAACACTCATGTAGAGCCTTTCTACAGAGTTTGCTTGTTCCTCACATGCAGCCCAGAAATTAAATACACATCCTAAAACAAACTCAAGAATTTCTTCTGACTCCTGCTTTGCAGCCATATTTTATGAGAATTCTGATGAAAACAAAAACATTTAAAACGTTTTAGACAAATGATTAGTGATACATTGTTTCATTTTGCATTTTTTTAATTCCAAGTTGGAACATTTCATACACAACCTATTATTTAATTTCTGTTATTAAAGTAATTATTACCTTCACACACAAAGTCTTTCTCTACACAGATTTCTGGTACACTCCCTTCACAGAAATCTTAGACTCAAATTGTTTGGTGCAATCACAAAGTTTGGGTCACAACTATTATAGTTCATTATCTTTAAAGCCTATTTTCCTCATAATGGAACTTTGAATCATTATCAAAGAGAAGAGAAACTGATGCAGATCGAGCCTTTGTCCTATGCGCTAATTGCACTTTTTTATGAGCTGACGTGTCCACTTGTTTAAGAATCTTGGCAAATAATTAAACAATTAGTTGTCCTTGTGAGGAGTTAAGATACCCAACAAAACAGGTCTGGTCATGAACTTTACAGTCATTTAATAGCAGGTTGTTGCTTAAGTTGATTTTTTTTACATTGCATCTTCAGATTTTATTTGTTGAATCCATAAGATTATTGAAAAGCAAAATTCACTGATGCACATATTTCACTTTAAATGTGGAAGCATGCCACTTTACTGAAACATTTGAGCTTACTACACATGTAGGTTTATCAGGTTTAACAGCCGATTCAATGAGAACCAGGTGGTAGATTTTATCTTGCACGAAGAATACATTATAATTATTTAATTGTTGTAATTATAATAAAATGACAATAATGAAGAAGTAAGTCTACGTAATTGGAAACATTTGCTGGTGGTCACAGGAAGGGTGCTGTCAACTTCTAGTAAAACATATTTGCATTGTGAGTCACCTTAAGACAACACCTTCTGTGGTTTCAGCAGGATCTTGTAAAAGCCAGCAGGTGATACCTGCTCAATACAAGTAGTCAAAATGAAAGTAAATGCAACATGAATCTAAAATTAATTCAAACAGTAACAATTGATTGTTACGTTAGCTGCAAAAGTCAATTTTACCATGAAATTAATCAAATATTAGCATTCAGAGTTTTCAGGCTCATACAGTAATTACAACTTATGTCTTTTCTCTTCATACAGGCTGAATGCATAGCTAAGATTCACCAGGTCCATCTCAATCAGATCAAGAACTCAGAGGAGGCTGAATAAGAGCGACGTCTTCTCTTCGTTGCAGCTTTGAAGGGCAATCAATTAATAGCTGTAAAAAAATACAAAAATATATTATTGTGAGATGAGGTAAAAATCACAATCAATGGGCTGGGCTTTAAAGGTGTGGTTTACTTGTTTAAAGGGGTCAGCACCTATAATACCGTGGATAGCTACGTCCTATTATAGTCTTTTAGACCATTAAAATAAATTGTATTGGGAAAAATAAATTAAAAATGTGATTTTTTAATCCTTTATTGTGAAGGGCATATTTTCTCGCGAGATCACACGCGATATTTCGGCTGTCTCGGACGCGCGCGGGACTGAGGAGCGCGTTTATTGGTGGAAGGAAGCAGGTAGCGGCTTCAGCGTCTCACTCCAAAACAACAAAAGTTATAACTGAACCCGGCCTGGCAGTGACCTACGGGATCTAACCGTGTATTTACGAGCCCGGGCCTCGCCTCGTGTGTAATGGCGTCCTCCTTTGTTGTTGAGTTGGGAGAAAAGCAAGTTCATCCAGGCATCGGCTCTTATGCTGTTGTGAAGATGGAATACACACACCGATCGGAGTTTTGTCTCCCGTAACACGGATTATAACACGAGTCGTCAACGGTAAGACATAATTTATGCGTTTCACGTTATGAAATGAGCTTTGTTGTGCTGGTTGTGGTTCATATTTGTTTATATCAGGCCGTTGTGCCGACATAAAGGGCCAGAACTCAAGTTCTCGTGTTGGAGTGCTCGTGGGGTGCGTGTGAGCTGGTTGAAGAAGGCAAGATTAAACAAACGCGTCAATGTTAAATATCGGCTTCTCAGCCAGTGAAAAATCACTAGGGAGCCATTATAGACATGTTTTTAAGTGGAAAAGTGAAGATTTCAGGTGCTGACCCCTTTAAGCAATACATTTGCAGTGGTCTCTAGTAGGAATTGTAAGCCGTAATCGGGGGGGGCGGTGCACCATCGAACATCTCACCTCCGATTGGATAACAGCGCTGCGACTCTACCACTCACTTGCAACATTGATGTTTTTATCTCCACAAACGACACAAGCCTGGAGGAGCTTCTGCCATGTGGTGAAGTTGCTAATGCTAACGGTTAGCCTCGACTAGTCGGGACTTTCGCTGCTGTTTCCTGGATGCTAAAACAACAACAGCCTTCCCTGTCGTGAGTCAGAATGGGTGAGTCCATGAATGTTAAGTGACAGTGTGACGTAAATCTGTCAGGCTTTTCAAATCCTAGAGTTTCACTGTCTATTTTCTATCAAAAGCTAATGCAGGAAATATGGGTAGAAGACTATTTTCATGTTCAGCCTGAATGAAGAACTCAGTTACTGATTAAAATCAGAAATAATCATTAAAAAATGGGTTTTCAGTGAACCACACCTTTAACTGATCATCTCTGTACTAGTTGGTGTAAAAGTTAGTGCAGTTGAATCGGCATGCAAACCGTTTCTTTGTGGCGTGCACACGCCCTGCTTGCCATTCCAGGCCTTAAATGAAAAGAACGCAACTTAACACTTGACGGTTGAAACTATTCCGACAAGTTCCTCTAAAAACGTTGGTTTATTCTTATCTATGCATCTGCAGGTATGAGGATGTTGAGTATTTTATGAAAACATGATTCATTCTGACGAGAACATGTCTGTCAGTCCAACCAGTTTTTTCCTCTCCTTTTTTTTTTCTACATTTTTTTTATAAACAGATCCCAGAGCAGTTTCTCTTCAAGAGTCTCAGGTTGCAACTTTAAGATTATTTTAAATGTCCTCACATGGTGTTTTGTCCCTGCAGTGAACATTGCAAACCTCAAAAGTGAACTCATCACATTTAGCATGCTTAGTTGCGCAAATCAGAGTGGAAATTTGAGATGTCTTATCCGTGAGACCTTTGTACGTTTGAACACAAAAACCTTTTACATGAAAACAATGGAAAATCCCAGCTTGGTGTAAATTTTACAACTCAAACCCATGCATGAGAATATAACACCAAATTGAAATGCCTCATTTTGAAGATTCTAAAAAAAAAAAAAAAAAACATATTGCACACGACTTGCAATGAAAATATTTGGTGTAAAACAAAGCCAGCATTGTCACAGCAGAACTTTGTCATTGTCTCGGGTTGTAACCTTAAATATATCAATTATCAGACTTGTGCAGTTAAACCAGTTCTCTGTCACATCGGGTGATCAATGTCTGACTTTTCTCTGTACACAAACCGTCCGGAATTAGATCTATGGCTTTGAACAATCGGGTGCATTATATGCACACAGAAACATAACTTTTGTTTGCTTGCCCAGTGTAATAGGTCAGATTGTAGGTTAGTGTTTCATGACGGAGCCCACATTGCACAAGAGGAGCTTTATGTGTCTCGGTCCCAGAGGTATTTGTCTTGCTTAGCCCTCAAGTCATCTGTTAAATCGTGCCTCGGCTGACCCCAAAAGGCTCGTAAAACATAAAATTGTTTCTTTTGTCAGCGTTTATAAGGGTTCTATAAAACTGTCAGCGTCAAACAACCAACCTGTTATTAAATCTTAAAAAGAAGTTCTTGCAAA
This sequence comes from Aphyosemion australe, assembly GCA_006937985.1. Taxonomy (NCBI): domain Eukaryota; kingdom Metazoa; phylum Chordata; class Actinopteri; order Cyprinodontiformes; family Nothobranchiidae; genus Aphyosemion; species Aphyosemion australe. The sequence goes on along the minus strand of SSNS01000058.1, from coordinate 2,625,253 downwards.
AACCTGCAAAAGATCATTTGTATTTTACTGCAATGTTGACACGGCTGTTGTTTATATTATATAAAACAGTACACTAAAGAATAAAATTACTTTAATACATTTTTTAATGACAAATTCAGATAATTATTTACATTCCATGACTAAGGTTGAAATGTTTTTAATAAAATTCTGATCTTATTTCTATTTACAGGTCTGTAGCGAATTTCTGTCCCAATTTTTTATTCATTAAACATAAAAGAAATGTGTTGAAACGTGCAGAGATCGGGACAGTATGATGTTTGGTGGCAAACATGACGCAGACAAAAATTGCCCAAAATATGGAAAAATCCAAGGAATATCCTTTAAAGTTTAAATCAGTGACAGAAAGTTGGACTGTTTAACTGACTGGTTTTCTAAATTAGTTTTTATACAATCCTAGTTTAGGTTTTATGTCGCAATATTTGAGTATTCTAAATTGTAATCCTAGAATGTTTTATGCATAAAAAATTGTACAATAACTTACAATAAGGGTCCCTTTATTAACGTTACTTAGTGCATTATTAAGCATTAAAGAGCAGATTGCAAGTTAGAGAGTCCCATGAACAAATGTTTAGAGAAACATAATAGAAACTCATTCTAAATAAAAATTTACACATACATAAAGGCTTTTAGAGTCATCAAGAGGAGCCAGTTGAGGTGGCTCGGGCACCTGATTAGGATGCCTCTTGGACGCCTACCTGGTGAGGTTCTGACCCAGAATCCAGCTCGACTGGCCCGCTGAGAAAAAAAAAAGAACCTGCAATTTGCTCTTTAATAAACAAAGGGTCCCTTTATTACTTAGTGCATTATTAAGCATTAATAAACAAAGGGTCCCGCTATTAACGTTACGGTATTTTTAAGTAGTAAGGGTCCTTAAGGTTAGGACAAAGGGCGGGGGGTCTGCTTAGTAATGCAATACATAATATTGTTAAGCAGTTGTTAATACTTTATGTTAATGCACTAGGTCATCAAAACATGGTCACTTTTGTGCTTTTTCACTAAATCACTCCACATGAAGTGTGTACCCTCAGGCTTCATTACGTCAGCGCTCATTATTTTCTCCATCAAACTGAAAACAAAAATCTGTTTTACTTTTCATATCGCTTACATAAAAGACTCTAGATACATTCAGCTCAGCACTTTTACCATTCACACTTCAATGGTTCTTTTGAGGCACAACTCATAGTTTTTACACAACACTTTGTTTGAGGCTCATGTTGAGCCTCCCATGTCCTGCTTTACTATTTCACCTTTCAGAATGTGGTCAGACATGTTTCAGTTTTTAAATACCTCTGTTTATTTTTGCTTGGCATGGGGGCTGATGATATACAAGGGCTTTGCAAACTGATTGTTCTCTTACAGAAATTCCGATTTCTATGATAAGCTCTGCACTAAATCTGCAGCACGTACATTCATTGTTATCAGTGCAGAATTGTGTAAGTGCTTGGCATTGCTATGGGTTTTTTATTCCTGCAAAAACAGTTTTATCTGATTTTTAGCTGGTCAGTAACCAGCCTGTATCTTTTTCCACTTTTGTGATTCTCCATGGTTAGGTTTAAAGTTACAATGTGTAATCTCTGGAAATATCTATCAAAATGTTATTGAAAATGAATAAAATGATGTCCAGTCCCTGAAAAATATTGGCGGCTTTGTAACATTTAACCATAAAAATTTGGGTCTAAAATACATTGGGCATAAGATAAGTTTACATGGGCACAAGTAATTGGAATGAATGCCCTATCAGATCAAAAATTCTTCATGTAAACATGTCAATCGGAATATTCTGATCCGATACGGCCCGATCAAAATGAAATTTAATTCCGATTGAGAGAGGTGGTTTTGTCCGATCATCATTCTGATTGACATCCATGTACACACCCATTCAGATTGTTGGAGTAAAATAATGCCCACTGCGCATGTGTGCAACTTAAGCGTGATGTCTTTCCACCTTTGCAGACACTCAGGAGAAGTCGAAAACATGGCGGGATGTAAACAGAAGTGGTCTGTTGCCGACACTATTTTTTTACTGGAAACACTACGGGAGCTATATATTGAATGTCTCGATAGCCCGAGGCTATAAATGACGAGTTATACACTCAAGTGCAGGAAGCGGGAATTCACCGAAGTATCGACCAAATCAAAAACAATTTTTTTCTGGGAAAGACAACTCTGCGCATGCTCAACCACGGCATGATTGGATCATTTCAGTTAGTGTCCATGTAAACAGAGATTTGGGATTTCCGATCAAAGATTTGAATCGGATAGGGGAACTTTTGTGCATGTAAACGTAGCTATAGTCTCTCAGGGACACCATATTGGACGCCATGTTTCCTTCTACGTGAGCCGCCTCGGGGTCCTGCGCCTGCCGATGATGTCACACTAGATGATTGGCTGGACGTAGGACTTACAAAATTTACTTTACTATGTTTGAAAACATTTAGGAAGAAATGTAAGAAACATGAATTTAATAACAAAACTGCAAAACTCTTTCCAAAACCTATGTGAAAGAACAGAATCGAAAACGCAATGGAATATATTTTGGCAGAGTGGTATTGCCGTAGTGTGATGTCATCGGCAGGTGCAGGACCCCGAGTAGATCCGGAACCTACACCGCCAGAAAACTAGCATCAGCATTGCATTCTCTCGATGGAATTAACTGAAGGACTATCTGAGGAGTCACGCCGAGGTCGCATGCTTTCTGCTCGACAGGTAACATTTACTGTAATGTTTTTTTAAACTAGTGACAGTCATGGCGATATGGTGTAAAACTATCCTGAAATGTGTGTACTGCCCCCTATTGCCAGGAAACTACACATTGTCACTGTAATGCGGTTGTGTTCAACTGGTCCTTCAGGGCCACAATCCTCCGTATTTCTGAAGTTTCTTTGTTTCAAAAGAGTTTGCAGAGTTTGATGACCTGCCACAGAAAACTCAACTGTTTAATTAGGTGTGTTGGAGCAGGAAAACACCTAAAACTGAAGGCCTGTTATTATGTCCAGGCGTTTTCACCATTGGGATCTGCAACTTTGCCTTGATTTAAATAGTTTTTTTCTTTTATCTGTTGTTATTCTGTTTTATTGTATTTTTACTGTTTATCTTTTACTGTATTTATTAGTGTGATTGCTTTTTGTTGTTGTGTTCAGCACCTTGGGGTTCTGCTAAGGATTGTGGAATGTGCTCTATAAATGAAATGAAAACATGTAGCTCTCAAAGATAAGGATTGGAGACCTCTGAATTAATGTCTAGTGTAATGGTATTTTTTTATGTAAATCTTTGATCTAGGCACACAAGTTACAGATCTTCAAGTGGTTTTGTTTGTGTCGTTCCTGTTTGTAAAAAGGTAGCCTCAGTGTTTCCGTTCAGATCCAGGAGATATCTGCACACCTTCGCTGCTCTCGTCTACTTCTCCTGGGATAAAACTAGGATTTAGCTAAACCCTACTCCTCCTTAAATCTGTTCCTTGTTTACATTAAAGATGAAATGATTGTTCACAGCTGTGTTCTCTGTTCTCGGAATTGTTCTCATTCCCCGACACGCCTTATTTCTGTAATAATAAAACACATTGCAGAAATGTAACAACTTACACAATGCAGGGTGTTAAGCAAGACTTTCCACTTCGGAACTTGTTTTTTTCAGTATATTAAAGAAAATTTTACACTTTCTTCATTTTCAAGATGCAAAACACTAAAAAGAACAACCTAATACCCTATGTAACTCTCACCTACCTGCACCTGTCGGTTAGCCTAGTGAACTAGACCAAATTCTTGCTTTGCAAAGTTTGGTCTAGGCACGCTTCATTGGAACCCTCGCAGCCTGCTCCGCTGCTGTGGTTGTCCAATCACAGCTCGCTATAGTTTTGGTTGGGCCAATCACAGCGCTCTATTATGTAGGCCAATCACAGAGCGGGAGTAGCCGATGACGTCAGAGCTGCGGCTGCGAACCCAAGCAATATGGTGGCGGCGCAGGAACCACGTTTGTTTGAAACGGCTTTGTCATCAACATTGGATTATTTAGACTCCAACGTGCGTAAGTCTGTCGGCTATACTTAACGGCTTCTTATTTTTTATCAAACAAAGTAGTGCAATGTCCCAGTACACCTGATATTCACTCTACTCTGGTTTTGATAATGATTTAATTGGGGGTGCCATTTTTTTTGACCTAACAAAAGCCTTTGTCCTTGTTGACCATTATCTTGTTTTGGACAAATTATATGCCATTGGTCTATCAAGGCTGTCTCTATTGTGGTTTAATTCTTTCCTTCATCATCGCTCTCAATTTGTTTCATTTGATGGCTCTGAATCCAACACGCAAGGAATCACGAGAGGTGTTCCCCAAGGTTCTTCTCTTGGACCGTTATTATTCTCAATTTTTATTAATGATTTACCAAGTTGTTGTAGCTCCTGTTCTGTTCAGTTGTACGCAGATGATACTGTCTTATACTGTTCTATGCCAAGTAAATCAGAAGTACAGGATGCTCTTCAGCTTAATTTTGATAAAGTGCAGCTATGGCTAGCTCAGAACAAACTTCCAAATAAATCAAAAACTTATTCTATGTTGTTCCGTAGAAGCAGTGTTCACTCTGGTATCAATGGGACTCTTAATCTGCATTTTTTTGATTTCACTCAAGTACATTCCTCTGTTAAAATAAAATATTTAGGTGTTTGGTTGGAGCCACAGCTGTCTTTTAAATATCATATTCACATGACATGTCATAAGGTCACACAGTGCTTAAGAATCCTATATAAGTCAATAAAATTTTTTGAACAGACAGTACGTAAGCGGATTGTCACTCAGCTTCTGCTGCCGATTATTGATTATGCAGATATATTGTATCAAAATTCTACTGTTGTTAGCCTGAGGTCACTTGATGTTGTCTACAATAGCATTTGCCGTTTTGCTTTACGGTGTCCTTTCAGTACTCACCATTGCCATATGTATGAACTTCTTGCTTGGCTGCCCTTAAAAGCTAGACGTTTATTTCATTGGTTGATATTTATTTTTAAATGTATTTATTTTGATTTTCCATCTTATCTGAAAGTTATGTTGGTTCCTATTGATTCCTTGTATTCCACCTGTTTAACTGATCATCCATCATTTGTCTTTCCACGTTTTAAAAAGGAGGTGGGGAGATTTTCCTTTAGTGTTAAAACTCCTCAGGACTGGAATAAGTTGCCCACTTCAATAAGGTCTATCTCATCACTCCGTCTGTTCCGTCGTACTGCTTATGTTTATGTGAAGCCGATTTGTGACTGTTTTGCCTCAACTGTGTAATGATGAATCTTTTTATTGCCAATTATTGTAATTTAATTTGGATGTAAGTTTACTTCGAGTTTATATATGATGTTAGCATAATGCCCTTTTTTGCTTGTAGGAACTCACAGCAGTTTTATTTTTATCTATATATGTGTGTATATATATGTGTATGTGTATATATATTTTTTTTTTCTCTTTTTTTTACTTTGTTTTATTTTATTATTTTTATTTTTTTTTTTTAAGTCTATTGTGATCAATTAATTCTCCCATCTTATTCTTATTCTTTATTGGTTGTGTTGTAGGAGGACCTGCTCGTAAATGAGATGCTACATCTCAAGCAGTTTATCCTCCTGAAAAACATAAGTTAAATAAATAATGAATAAATAAATAAATAAATATTCGTATGTTTTTCATACAAAAACGATAGAAATCATTGATGTTAGACGCCATTGCTGGCTCCCTCTTTTCCGTCGCTGTGATTACGTCACGTTGTTCGTTACTCTGATTGGTCCTAGCGCTATCCAATTGCGTGCTGACATTTTGAAAGACAACCGTAGATCCCGCCTCACAACTGAGAGCCGTCAATGGTTCGTGGCCAGACTATATATTCACATATTTAGGATGGCTTGCCAGGCTACCTGTCGGTTACTGTGAAGTGGAAACACAATCCCTGCCTAAATACTTTGCATAAGTGGGCCCTGCAGTGCAGATTTTTACTAAACATTTCAGCAAGAGAGATCTATTGTATCTTTTTTTCTATTTCTTCTCTGTAATATTATATCCTGTTTCAGCCTGTGATACAGAAGTTGTTTTCTTCCTTTTTTCAAAGGTATATTCAGTTAGTTTTTTTTGCATGCTTTTATTTTGGTGAGGATAATTTTGTTTACTATATCTTGATTTGAATTTTATTAACCTCTCACCATAAGGGAGTATACTCATCGTGGTAAGATTTGCATTTGTTCATCTATAAAGTAAAATAATGCTTGTAGATTTGTTCAAAGGCCTACCTTTCCTTGTAATAAGATAAAAGCAAAGTGCGAATCTCAGCTGACAAATCTGGAATTACAGGACCCTTTCTCGGAGAGGAAGGTGTTACTGTAAAAGAAGAGGAAGAAAGAAATAATTTACATGATCAAACCGCCATCAAAGAGCTCAAATGTATGTCAGTGCCAAAAAAGCATTTCAAGCTGATGAGACACTCATTCTGAGTAACCACCAGATATCCCACGCAGCTTTGCTACTTATTTGTGTGTTTAAGCGACTGAAATGCCTGTTCAACAGGATCTTTTGTTTTTACAATCACCATGCATACACACAATTGTTTTATTTATTTATTTTTTACATTTTGTTACCCATAGATTCTGGCAGGGAGGATTATGGTAAAGATTTTACTCAGCATGACTGACGTTTTTGTCAGCGAGTGTCAGAGATAAGACTCCCATTCATGTCAGCTGCGTGTCTGGTTTGTGGTCGCAGGTCATTGTTGGGAAGCCTGCACTTCACCCAAACACATTTTTCTTCTTTCAAGCTAGATGTCATTCCAAAAATGAACATACTGTCAAAATTCCTGGCTAGAAGAGATACGTGAGCAGACGGTGACATTTACATTCACATACTGGCATCTGCAAAACTTCAGTCTTCAACAAGAAAATGCTTTATTTTCATAATGTTTCTTGTTTTTATCACTTTGAAAATTTTTAATATATTTTTTATGGGCAGCAGTAGCTCAGGAGCTAGAGCAGGTTGTCCAGTAATTGGAAGGTTGCAGGTTCAATCCCGGCTCCTGCCAGAGAATGCTGCTGTGTGCCCTTGGGCAAGACACTTAACCCTCCTTCCCTGCTAGTGGTGGTCAGAGCGACTGGTGGGGCCAGTGCTCAGCAGCCTTGCCTCTGTCAGTGTGCCCCAGGGCAGCTGTGGCTACATTGTAGCTCAACCCTACCAGCGTGGGAATGTGCATGTGAATGGGTGGATAACTGATTGCGTTGTGAAGCGCCTTGGGGAGTTGTAGAACCCTCAAACCTACTGCACACTTGAAGCATCAGCATCGCGGAATGGTTTACTCGCAATTTTTGCTGCTTGCCAGTGCGCGCTCCTCACTGCGAGATCACAAAATCCCTCGAGACTTCCGCCATCCACCTCGCTTGACTCCTGAGATTATAAGATCCCTCGATACTTCAATACGGTTTGTTTATGCCATCCGCCATTAAACCAAAAAGAAGGAACTCACGTGTGACATTGCTGTTTGATGTCATATATAATGTTGTTCCTCTCCACTGCCAGGATTAAAGCAATGAAAAACACACCGCTGAGCTTCTCGAACAGTCTGGTAAGTACAAATAAGATGAGATCACACGTATAGACGTAATCTACATAGATATGAAATAGCATCGCTGCAATAGACTTTTATTTTGAAAGTTACCGTGAATTTTACACTGAAACCAAGTGTGAATTCCTGTCTAGCCCTATTTTAACTGCGGAAATTGACGCGACCCAGAAGCGGCACGTGGCAAAAATAGAACTCAATCCTATCTTTAGCAGCGCGCTGCGGCATGCCGCTTCTGGGACGCATCTGAAAATTGCTGAGTTGCGGCTGGTTTGAACCACCGCCACAGACTATAATGGATTCTATTTGAAGCAGTGACGTTCCGCTGCCGTTCCCCGCCACTGATGTTTCCAGTGTGCAGTAGGGGTAAGAAAGCGCTATACAAATACAGGCCATTTACCATTTTCTTTAAACCAGAAGTTTTAAATCACTTTGCAGCCTTCATTTTGCCTGATTTGTGTAATCAGTCATAATTACAAGGAGTGAAGTTTGTCCGTTTTCGTCTGCTTAGCCATGTCATGAGGGTAGCCGCTCCAGCAGAGAAGCCCAAAAACATTCGCGTTCCAGCAGCCTACACCAACTTTACCGGTGGGATCCCAAGGAGTTCCCTTGCCAGCTTGGAGATATAATCCCTCAATCGTGTCCTGGGTTGACCAGGGGACCTTCTGCCAGCAAGACATGCCTGAAACACCTCCCCTCGGAGGCATCCTAAAGGCATTATCAACAAATGCCCGAACCACCTAATCTTAATTCTTGTCACGAGGGAGCAGTGGCTCAACTTCATCTCTCTCCCGAATGTTCAAGCTCCTCACTCTACCTCTAAAGGTGTTCAAGAGAAAACTCATTTTGGCCACTTGTATTCACAATCTCTTTCTTTCAGTCATAACCCAAAGCTCATGAACACTGGTGAAAAATGAGATGAAGATCACTCTGTAAATTGAGAACTTTTCTTTCTTGCTTAGCTCCTTTACCACAACAGACTGGTTCATCATCTGCATATGCTGCCCTGATCCACCTGTCGATCTCCCACTCCCTCCTTCCCTCGCTAGTGAACAATGCCTGGAGATACTTGAACTCCTCCACTTGAGGTAGGGCCTATCCCCCAAGCAATATTTGGCAATTCCCCCTTTTATAGTCGAGAACTTGGAACCTTGGATTTGGAGGCGCTGATCTTTACCCCAGCCACTTTATACACTACCAAGGCTAATAGGCAAGGTGCCTTGACATTGAGAAACACCCTGCATGTTCTGTTGAGTGATTTGGTCTGCAGTAAGGTCATCCAATCACTGTGAACATCCCTTAATTAATGATGGATCCTGATCCATCCATCAAACTGCTCTTCTGTTTATGAAGATCTAGTGGAAAGCAAGGAACCATAAAAACAAAAGATGCATTGTGTTGTGCATTCACCTATTTCATGGAATAGAGATCCCTGCTTCACTGTGTTGGGTTTTCTGGAGTTCCTCGTCTCAATCTTCATCACAATGTCACAACATTGTTTCCACTGGCCTGAAACAAACATATTTATTTGGGATTTCAAACACAACGGAGGTGCAGTCTGTAGTTAATAACAACAATTATGCTGTCATTGTATAAGTGATAGCTTGCATATTAGCTCTGTCTCTCCACCTTTGTTAGCCAGAGTCTGTAATAATAACACAGGATGTTATACCTGTTGAGCCACATATCAGTATCTAATGCCGTCGCCAACATAAAAGCCTCCATACGTATGTATGCATTTAAATTCTGTTTTTCCTATTTTCATACTTCAAAAGAATATCTTAGTGACATAATAATGACGCTAGTTATTTTTGTCACGATTAATAATCACTGCTATTCAGATAATTTCACGGGAAAATTGCTAAAGGCTAAAGTCACCAAAGAGCTGTAAAGATTGAAAATCCACAAAATCTTAATCTGACATTCCAGATGGTTCATTCAGAAAAGCATCTGAGAAGTCAACACAAACTGGGCAAACGGGTAGAACGTAGCAGGCGGTTTAAATGTAGAGTGACTGTGTGTATTTTCCCTGGTTATAGGGGGTAGTATATACCTAAATCGTTGCAAGCAAGCCGTTTTTTTGTGTTCAAGTAACACATTAGCAACGGATGTCCATTAGGGTCAAAAATCCCTGGGAGTGCAACCTCCAGCAAAATGACAAGCACATCACTCCCTTTCATCACTGGCAGCAAGTGAAGAGGTAAATATGTAAAACAACAACGTTTATGAATGGTGAAAGTTTTGTAACCATTTGTTTCAAATCAATAAATGCATTAATTGGTCCTCATGGGCTCCCGTCCTCACGGGCACCAAGAGACTAAGACCCGCTCCCATGTATTTTAGACCCGATTTTTATGGTTATATGTTATGAAGCCACCAATATTTGTCAACAACTGGGCATCATTTAACTCATTTTCAACAACATTTTGATGGATATTTCCAGAGATTAACAGTAAAAATTACACATTGTCACTTTAAAGAATTAAGAGAATTAAATTTAGCATGTGTCAGTCAAAGTCAACTTCAGCTAATCACAAAGATGAATGTAGTCATTTACAAGCTGCTTTTTGTCCCATGGCTGCCGGCAAAAATTGCTGATCAGATGAATGTTTGACATTTGAATAGAAATGCAAAACAAATTTCAAAGTAGCAGCAATGTGGAATGTGCCTCCTGAGGTTCTCACCTTCTCACAGAGATTTAGATGCAGGATTTACTGATGTACTTTTACACCTTTGTGCATTCAAATAAGTAACTTCTAAATAGAGAGAAGTTTCACATAATAATATAGTAATTAAGTGTTGTGCAGACCCAAATGTTATAAAAGTTGTGCACAGTGAACAAAAAGATGGCAACTTTTAAAATGTCATAAATAATTTATTTTGTTGTAAGGCCACATTCTTCCTAAAAATCACAGCAGCCTTCTTTCTTGGAAACCTTAAATATTTCCTCACTCTGCTAAATTATAGTCTAAGCAGCTTCGTCAGAGAACATTTTTATACAAAACGCCAGCAGCTCATTTCCAAATTCTTAGTCTTACTCAAGTTATAGATGTGTTGCTGCAGGGCCTTGCTCCAGCGCTGCGTCTCTTCAGTATGGTGCGAGGTTACAACGTAGTTTAAATTCTCTCCTTGAAGCTGAATCGAAATGTGCCGGCCGTGAACCGAGTCAGCCTCAGACAAACAGACTCTGGTATCCTGTCACAAATGCACACAGAATTATTTATTATTCCTCATTTTGTTAAAGATCTATAAAGTTGACTTAATGGAATATTGTTCAACCCCACCCCCCACCCAAAAGTTGTTATTTGTATGAATATCAGTGTTTTTCACTGACTATAGTTTAGGTGTGAGTGAAAGAGATTCTTAAATCTCTTTTCATCAAAGCAAAAGTTGCTTTATGTTGAAAAATATTTTTAAAAAAGCCATTATGCAAGGTTGTAATAAAACGGTAGCTAAAAATAAGCAGACACCGCTTTTATCATGGCGTTATTAAAGGGACAAAAGCCAAAAACTATTTTTTTATGCAACAATGCTCTGCATTTTAGAGGCTTAGTGAACCGGTTCTGCCAGTCTATGATTGATGATGGGAAACAGATTTTATTGTTGAATGAGCAACCTCCTATTCAGCATGAAAGCCGTCTGAAACTATTGTGTTTGTAAAGAGTGATTTCAGCTTTCATGGTGAATGAAGAATAATAATGCAATGAATTAAAGAATCCTAGCTATGCCTCTTCGTTGTCACTTTAAAGTGTTGATCCATAATAGGATCAGCATTAGTTATAAAAGACGAGTTTTTAAATAAAAACAAAAACACCCTAGGTCAGTGATGCCCAACTCCCTCCCCCGAGGGCCGGTATCCAGCATGTTTTACTATTTTTCCTTCTTCAACACACCTGAATTTATTCAGCAGGTGATTAACAGGCTTCTGCAGAACTCGATGAGCTACTGAACAGGTGAATCAAGGTTGCTGTATAATTAGGGAAACTACCAAAACATGCTGGATACCGGCTCTCGGGGAAGGGAGTTGGGGATCACTGCCCTAGAGGTTATCAGTATAGTTATCTCAAATAAAGTTAAGGCTTAAAGCCTTTTTTCTTATACCCACGTTACACAAATACACATCATATGAATTTTACAAACATCGTACTTCCTGATAGTGGAAAATCACAGACAAGGGTGGGGCGTTGCTAGACAAAAAGTCAGACTGGGGCTATGGTATGAATGCAATGATACGTTCGTGAATGTGCCAGTGAGTGATTAGGACATGTAATCACACAGCTGTGCGTTAGTGTTATGCAAATGTTAAATGCAGTACAATACAGTCATTCACACACTGGTGGTGATACAGCTACATGGTTGCTACAGCTGCCCTGGGGCGTTCTGACAGAAGTGAAGCTGTCACACAGCCAGCACCACCAGTCCCTCCGACGACCCACCTGCAGGCAAGGATGGAAAAGTGTCTTGCCCAAGGACACAATGACTGACTCTCTTTTGTCCATCCTTGACAACTTATTCATTTTTAAAACTCATTGGACAACATGCTGTTGTGTTTTCTCGTACCAGAACTGAAACTAAGATAAAAAAGGCAGATTTCATCCCACTGTGCAAAATCTAGTTTGCATGTTCTACAAAGGTGACGTGACCGATGGACGCAATATAGACACGATTTGCACGTCCATGCGAAGTTGATTGTTTGCAGGGATGCTTAAGAGCATATCGTAAAAGTCAGCTGAACGACTCCTTCCTTGATGACTTTTAAGATAAAAGATGTTATTATTTAATGTCCGTAAAAAGCTTCTTTCTTGTCTAGATCATCTCCAGACTGGTCACACTCTGTTCCAGATACACTCCCAAAACGATCATTATTCAGTAGGTTGGTCTATGGTTTATTTAGACAAAGCATACATAATGGTACAAATAATACACCTTAACCCCTTGAAGCCACCCCCATGGTCATCTGTCATACATTAGTTTTTGACCTTAGCGCGGCCTCACCCATTTAGTCACATGGTTCATTTCTAATGGAAGGAAGGAAATGTGCAAAGACGTGGCTGTATGACACGTCTTATTGTATATGAAATGTTGTGCATATCATTTGGGTGTTGCAGCTAATCTGAAATGAAAGAACAAACAATTCCGACATTGTTAAAGTGGACAGAGTGTTCCACACGGTCTGCTAGAAATCTGAGTGGCATCAAGTGAAGTAACCCAGCAGTCTGAGAATACACAAATTATCTAACAAAGATGATGAGATTATTACATGAAGACACTGTACTGATTGACCTTAACATGCTGTTATTTTCTGTTTTGTAGCAGGGAAAAGGTGCAACTGGCTCTCCTTCCCAGTGCGCTGGGGCTCTCCGTCAGTGCAATGGTCCCCAGTCTGCAAAAAGTTACCATTTTGGTTTTTTTTTTATTTCTGTGATTGTAAAGTTTCATCTGTTTGATAAAGATCTGTATTTCCAATAATAACAGCTGCTTTGCATACCAGCATACACCCATGAGTGTTTTTAATGTGATTGGAACATTTGACTGAGTCACAGCTGATATTTACTGAGGCATGTGCCCTAATAAAATGTTGCTGGTGACGCCTATGAGGCTGAGTATACAAATCTTAAAAAACAGGGCAGACTTTCTTTCAAAGGGGAGGAGAAATGTTAGCATGTCTCCATGTCAGAAGGAAGATTCGAAAATGTAAATAACATTTTAAGAAAAGATAAAAGAGTGAAGCTCAAACTTGTGTACATCCCAATTTTAGGCTCAGTTTGTAAAATATAAAATCTACTGTTGGAAACACAATAGCTGAAAGAGCTGGAAAAAAACACTAGGATTTGTGGCCAAATCGAGACATCATTAGAATATTTTGTGACTAACATGCAACAATAATATTTGCACAATTGCACATTTAACCACACTTGTATAACTAGCACCTTTCAGAGTCAGAGGCACTTTACACTACAATGTATCATTCATTCATTCACACACAGATGGTGATGAGCTATAATGTAGCCACAGCTACCCTGGGGCACACTGACAGAGGCGAGGCTACCGAGCACAGGCACCATTGGTCCCTCCGACCACCACCAGCATGTGGGTTAAGTGTCTTGCCCAAGGACACAACAGCAGCATTCTCTGTCGGGAGCCAGGATTGAACCCACAACCTTCCAATTACTGGACAACCTGCTTTACCTCCTGAGCTACTGCTGCCCTAATTTTGCAATTTGGTCATGACATAAATATGTAAAGCATATTGCAAGTGATCTATTTATTAATTACAGGTCATTGCCATGTAAAATTAGCCTATTTTTTCCATAAGAACATTCCAAGTGGTGCTGCCCAATGTGAAACTGGTTTTGCAGAAAAATACATTATTAATCTGAATTTAAGAAAGGAGAGGGAAAATTTTCAGTGAGTTTTTCCACCATTTATTTGTACTATATATATATATATATATATATATATATATATATATATATATATATACATACACACACACACTCTAAGATTTTGTTGGACTGCCCTTAGCTTTGATTACAGCACACATTCACTGTGGCATTGTTTCGATAAGCTTCTGCAACGTCACCAGATTTATTTCCATCCAGTGTTACATTAATGTTTCACCAAGATCTTGCATTGATGATGGTAGAGTCTGACCACTGCACAAAGCCTTCTCCAGCACATCCCAAAGATTCACAATGGGGTTCTTATGTTCTTAATTCCAAACGAGTGCCTTGTTTTTTTGTTAAAGTATACAACTAAAGCTGTTATCTGTAAATTAAAATCATGTTTTTATTAAGTACTCAGTATCGGTATCGGTGAGTACTGAAATGCAAGTACTCGTACTCGTACTTGTTTTCCAAAAAAGTGGTATCGGTGCATCCCTAATTGTATATATGACAAAAATAATTATGAAATTCTCTTGTAAGATCATCAGGGGCCCCCCATCTGGATGCCCCTTTAAAAACTTTCTAGAGACACCCCTGATGCTGTGACAGCCTTTACAGCAGCCCAGTAGATCCATAAAATATAAACTAAATCCTATTTATTTGTACTGTATGGTTAGTGATCACAGTAATTTACTCCATGCTAAATGTATGTATAATTTTTGTCATTCTATGTTTATTAAAAATATGGTTTATTTATCTGGTCCAGAAACATGTTATTAGGAATTTAGTGGTGGGATTAAACTGTTACACATTGTAGATCTTATAAATCAATGAGGTGATGTTCTTTTCCCCAAATGGCAGGAGGTTAATCAGCACTCGAGAGGGGAGAGTAGGGAGACCTTAATAACATTGATTTTATTTAACCTTCATTTAACCAGGAAGATCCCATTGAGATTAAAAAACATCTTTTTCAAGGGAGACCTGGCCAAGCAGCAGGCATCAAAACAGTTACAAAGATTAGACAAGAAAAAAAAATAGATTACACTAAAGTTCAAATAGCTTTACATCAATCTATGAAACGATTGCATGTAATGGAATTGGTCTCAAGAACTTTGATTTGATTTAAAAAAAATTGTATTAACAGCTTTATTACATTTTCAGGTAACACCACCATTATCATATCCTGGCAAGCCATCCTATATGTGTGAATATATAGTATGTTCATGACCCATAGACAGAGCTCAGTCTTAGGGCAGAATCTACGGTTGTCTTTCAAACTGTCTCCGCATGCTATTGGACAGTGCTAGGACCAATCAGAGCAACGAACAATATGACACAGTCATCACTATGGACATCAGTCAACGGGGCAGTCCGCCATACACCATAGAAGAAGAAGCAAATACATCCTTTTATGAAATAAATCTGCTCATGTCTCAAAGAAAAGCCCAAGTGTAAATTGTCCAAATTTGATCCCAAAGCCATTTCAAACGAGCGCCGTTCCTGAGCTGATGCCATCTTTGCCGTTTTTATTCATCGCAGCTCTGGTCCTAAGCCCGCCCAATGTCTCTCTATAAAACATAGAGCGCTGTGATTGGCCTGACCTAATATTGTTTGAATCAACTGAAGACCTGCTGAGGCTATAATGGAGCGTTGCTAGACTGACCTGCAGAGAAAACTCTTTTGCTACTGGGGTTTGTCTAGATTTCTAGTCTACCGTTATTAGACTGATTTCTGAAGGAGACAAGTCAAATGACTAAAGAGAGGCTGCTGGCCTTGTGAGGTCAGGGTAATTACCTCTCTCTTAACATCAATAAAACAAAAAAAGTGATTATTGAAACTGAAAAGAAATGACGACCACACTCAAAACTGCAAAAAAGTGTAGAGAGTGGACAAATCCAAACTTCTTCCAGGATCTCTCCTGGGTCCTGAACATCACAGACCTGGTGGTGGAAAGGCTGACAGTACCTGTATTCCCTTTAAAGGAGTCATCACCTGAAATTTTCATTTTTCCACTTGAAAACATGTCTATAATGGCTTCCTAATAATATTTCACTGGCTGAGAAGCCGATATTTAACATTGAAGCGTTTGTTTACTCTCGCCTTCTTCGGCCAGCTCACATGCACTCCAAAACGAGAACTTGAGCTCTGGCCTATATGACATCACAAAGGCCAGATATAACCAAATATGAGGCCAGCAGCGAACAAACCAGCACAACAAAGCTCATTTCATAATGTGAAACGCATTAATTATGTCTTACCGTTGCTGATCCGTGTTACGGGGGAAATAAAAGTCCACTCGGTTTGTGTATTCGATCTTCACAACAGCATGATGAGCCAATGCCAGGCTGTTTAGCTTGCTTTGTCTCATCTAGACTGTTTACAGATCTCCAATGCCGCGTCCCATCATTTTCCGGTTTACGGCGCTTCACTGAGAAAAAAACTCAACAACAAGCGAGGAAGCCATTACGCACGAGGCGAGGCTCGGGCTCGTACTGTTGGATCCTGTAGGTCACTGCCAGGTCGGGTTCAGTTATAACTTTTGTTATTTTGGAGCAAGACGCTGAAGCTGCTTCCTGCTTCCTTCCACCAATCAACGCGACCCTCAGTCCCGCGCGCGTCCAGCACAGCCGAAATATCGCGTGTGATCTCGCGAGAAAATATGACCTTTACAAAAAAGAATCAGAAAAGCACATTTTTAATTTATTTTTCCAATACAATTTATTTTAATGGCCTAAAAGACTATAATAGGACATAGATATCCACGGTATTATAGGTGATGACTTCTTTAAGACTGCTAAGGATATCTGGGATGCCAAGTCCTGTCCCTACCAACCTCTATTAAAGATCATTTCACCCACTCCATCACTGTTTGGTATTTTAAAAATCCCTACATCAGAGGTTGTCAACACCAGCGTTATCAGGATGTAGAACTACATTCCTAAATGCTCGAACCACCTCTACGATGTGCTACAAAACCACAGCAGGCAGAAGCGCCCCACTGAAACACAGTTTAATCCTTCAGACTGCCTCTCTCTACCAGACCACTGGCGGGTTTGTGTTTGTAAAGGTACAAAATAAAAATATAAACATTTCCACAACAAATTCACTGAGTACACTTTGTTTTATATAGCAAAAGTTTTTGTAATACTTTACTAGTAGACTCTGCTGTTTACATGTGCCTGTATTTATTTATTGTGCCAAGCCTTTTTTTTTTTTGCATAGTCCTGGTACGTGTTTACGCCTGAAACTGTCATGTGTAAATCTTCTGTGCTTTTAAAAAAAATGTCATAGTCTTCATTTGTGTTTGTTTTGACTACTTTAACCTACTTACTTATCTTCTTTTATGTCATGTCACGAGTTACAGGGGAAACCACAGCATGAGAATTTCATTCAGCTGTGACCGAGATGCTGGTCTGGTACAAATAACAAAAGATCTGAAACCTGAAACTCAGAATGCTTATCAACACTGTTCATATCTACAGTGAGAGTTGAAAATATCAATATTCAGTTTAGGTTATGATAAAACTACGACAGCTAGCTTAAGCTGAACTAAATCTGCCTATGTTAAAGTTCCCTCCCTCCCTGCACAAGTCTCTCTTCCTTTTGTTCTCTCACTAGTGCACCCTGGTGGCTTTGGACTGTAATCAAACAAAAACATGATTTCATCAGCTCAGTTAAATTGCTTGTTTAAGACCAACCTTTCTGATGGGGATTACAAGGGACGGCTTGTCCTCAGACTCCAGGTCTTCTTGGCTCTGATAGCAGAGAAGAGTTTGTCTCCCGAGGATGCAGTAGTGGTTTTGCCACTGATTCAGATCCTCGTCAAGCTGAGTGGGAGCAAAAAGTGAATGAAAACTGGGAATTAAGTAGGATTTTTTTTCTTTAATGGGAACTATACTCACCAGCCACTTATTATTTAACTGTGTTAAGTATGCAACTTTTTCATATTTTTAAATCATGTTCTTGAGCCAGTATGTGCTCAAATGACCCTTTACAGGGTTAATCAAATGTCACTCAGACCCCCACCGCCCTCTGTGGCCAGAATATTCCACTTGCAACTTCAGAGTGGCGGTCCGGTTCCTGGTGGACTTAGTAAAGTGGAGCTGACATGCCTGGTACTGCAGTCTGCTTCCTGCATGTTTTAGATTGTGAACACAGGCGACTTGTTTGATTTAGTGATGAACCGCTCCTGTAGACACTAATGAAGGCTGAGGAAACATTTCAGCAGTTAGATTAAGGTGTTAAAAAGACAAACGCACAGCGAGGAGATAAGTTCACTTTTGCTTTCACAAACAGAACACTAGGGGGTGCTAAATGCAAGCTCAAACTGCATAGTATCCCTTTAACACAAATAGTTAATCAGCCAATCGCATGGCAGCATCTAAATTCATTTAGGCCTCAAATAAAATCAGTCAGAGTAAAGAAGAAAATTTGAAGTGACTTTTAATTTAACATGGTTGTTGGTACAGGCTGCTCTGAGGATTTCAGAAACTGCAGATTTTTACCCACAACCATCTGTAGGGTTTACAGAGAATCGTTCAAAAAAGAGAAAATACCCAGGGAGCAGCAGTTGCAATGGATGAAAAAGCCTGGTTGATGTGAGAAATCAGAATGGTGAATGGTAGCTCACATCTTTAAAACCATTGTCTAAACAAGAATAATTTGGTTTAGCTGCTACTAGTGGTGTAAGGGTGTGGAGGAAGGATTATACGCCCACCTGAAGCTCTTTTAAACAACAGTCTACATGAGCATTGTCCTGGCCATGCCCATCCCTTTTTTGACCACAGTGGACCCATCTTCCAGCAAAAGCTCAGATCATCTCTAGATGGTTTCTTGAACAGAACAATGAGTTCACTAGACTCCAACAACCTTCACAGTCACCGGATCACAATCTAGTCCAGAACCATTGGGGTGTGGTGGATTTGCATCGTGGATGTGACTGTGATGCTGTGATGTCAATATGGACCATAACCTCTGAGGATGATTCCAACACCTAGATGATTCTGTGGGAGGGGTGTCCAAATTTTAAAAGCCAAGGGCCAACATCATCATGTTAAAAGGACACTAGTCAGTTTAGGCTTGTTTTTAGCACCCCCTAGTGTTCGTTGGTGAAAGCAAAAGTAAAAGTTATCTTTCCTTGCTGCGCGTTTGTCTTTTTAACACCTTAATCTAACTGCTGAAATTTCTCCTCTGCCTTCATTAGTGTCTACAGGAGCGGTTCATCACTAAATCAAACAAATCAGTTGCATTCATGATCTAAAACATGCAGGAAACATGCTGGAACCAGACTGCAGATCCAGGTAGGTCAAGCTGATTTTTTTCTAAGTCCCAACAAACCAGACCGGCAACTGTGAAGTTGCAAGTGGAATATTCTGGCCACAGGGGCGACAGGGGCTGGGTGGCCTTTCATTCACCCTGTAAAGGGTCATTTTAGCACATACTGGCTAAAGAAAATGATTTAAAAATATGAAAAATTGCTAAGTGTCCCTTTAATGGGCAGTGCAGGCCAGAAAAATATGCTTATCTTGGTTTAAAAAAATGAAAAAAAAAGTTTTATAGTTATGTTTTTTATTTTTACTCCCCAAAATAAATCCAAAATATGCATATTAGTAAAAATCTAATCATAAATATGCTAAAAAGTGTCATTCTACATCATATTAGTCTAAAGATGCAACTGGGGGTCCTTGGGTTGTGCTTTGGGCGTGTCTGATCCATGACATAAGGAGTTATGGATTTTCTGAAGGCCAACCCAGTAGGAACAATGTGTACCTAATAAAAGTGGATGATGATTGTATATTAAAAATAAATATATATTTACCGTGACCTGGAGTTGGCCACTAATCACTGGCTGAAGCACACAAAGAGGCTGAGCTGTTAAGCGACAGCACATATTCCCAAAGAGAGGCAACCAGAACGGGCTGTCCTCTAGAAAACACAAACAAGAATTCAAAGTAGAGGTCACCAACCCTGCTGTGCTGCTCAAAATAGGGGACTGCATTGAAGATGAAATTCAATTTATCTGTCAATACAATTTTACTACAATTGAACTGAGTTTACTGCGAACAATTGGTTTGGATCTGAAACTGATGGAACCTGAATTGGATTTGTTGCTTTTAGTACTTTCAGAAGACTTCTGTGGTGGACTGCTGCTATATAAATAAACTAAATTGAATCCAACTAAAGAAGTGAGTGGGGTGAAAAGGAAATGAGAACAGAAAGAAGATGAGTTCAAGCAGGAGATGAAAGGAAATGAAGAAAATCACCTGTTGCTGAAAGCGTCAGATCATGTGTCTTGAAACCTTCTCGGACATGTTCAACAGTCAGTGTTGTGTGAGCCAGCAGGTTATACTTAGGCCCCCTTCGGACAGAGAATAAGTCATTTGATAATAACTTTTTTTAATAGATTATACAATGTGAATTTTTCTGTGAGAATCTTCCTGCTCACAGTGCAGACTGGTCGTATGATAAAGGTGGTGAAACGTAACCAGGTTTCACGTCTCCTCCAAAAGATGCTGCAGACTCAAGAGCAGCACGGATCTTTTTGCCAGAAGAGCATCCCAAAGAGCCTCCCAGGAAGTTCATCCTCCTGGCCGCCAGGGTCCCTGTGGACAGATCCTCGACCGCGCAGCTGCTGAACAGCTCAACACGGAGTCTGAACTCTGGGCCCACCTTGTTGCTGTGCACACAGGAAATATTTTTAATAAAACAAAAATAAAATATTATTTTGCCTTTTTTTAGGTGTGTTTCCACTGTCGGAACTTCAGGGTAAATTTACAGGAACTTCCCAGGATGCGCGTGTCTCCACTTGGCCAGGATGGCCGTTTTCTGAGCCATTTCAGGAACTTTCTGAGTTCCTGATCAGGGGTAGCTACTCGGAATGGCCCGGTGGAGTCGCTGAGCAGAACATTTGGTTAACTCACGCTGACTGGCTGTAACTCAGTAGGAAATGACATCATCATGCTTGTGAAGCAGAATGGAAGCAAAAGAAAATAAGCACCGATTGCGCCTAAAATTGCCGCTACTAAACTCTCGACACCAGAAAACAAAGCGAAATTCCCCCACAATGACTTAATTCACGGGCTTTGTTGTCTGAGTGCCGTAAAATACTGAGCTTCTTCTGGTCATTGAACACCACATTTTACATCACACAGCTGCTCTCATGCTCCGAATGGATTAAATTATGATACACTTCGACATTATTAAACTTTTAATGTGATTAATGATACTGTGGACGCTTTTTGGGGCTGATCAGTGACATCACTCACTGCCAAAGCAGTCACAATATGCTGACGTCTGTGCAAAGTCCTGAAAGGGCTGAAACAACAGCTGAGAGGACCGGGACATCCGATCTCCCGCTCAATTTGCCCCTCCCAGAATTTACCCTGAAGATCCGACAATGGAAGCACACCTATTAACTTACAATATGATTGTGTCTTCAAAACAGATGTCAGTTAGCGTCCTGTCGACCATCACCAGATCAGTGTCATAGATCTCTGTGCCACACTGAAGCATGCAGAACACAGCACAGCGATGCAGCTCTGAAGGGGACACAATATCACTTTATTATAATAGTCCTATGCTCTGTAGAAAACATGTTCATGGAGTTTTTTTGCACTAATCCCTCTCACAGAAAGCGATTTCAGCAGTTTTACTCTTGAAATTTTCAGTACCTTCCAGAATGACTCATTTCTATTACTTTAAAGACCAAGTGAACTCTTTTTTTTTCAACACATTTGTCAATCTCTGTGGGAAGTAGAAGTGAGCCAGAGGAGAGGGGACCAGAACACGGCGGGATTTGGGAGTCTTGTTTCCTGATATTTGGACATCTCACCTGGGACTGGCTAACAGCAACACGACTCTGTTTGCTCTGCAACATTGATGTTTTATCTCCACAAATAACACAAGCCTGAAGGAGTTGCTAATGCTAACAGTTAGCTTCTACTAGCCGATGTTTCCTGGTTGCTAAACCAACAACAGCCTTCCCCGTCGAGAGCAAAGTTGGGTGAGTCCATGAATGCTAATTTAACAACGTGACATTGAACTTTCAGGCTTTTCTAATCTGAGCATTTTCCTGTCTATTTCCTATCAGCGGCTAATACAGGAAATAGGGGTAGAAGAAGATTTTCACGTTTAGCCTGCATGTTCAACCCAGAGAGACTGATCATATTTAAAAAAAACAGAAAATGGATGGACAGATTTTATTCACATAAGCATTTCCCCCTGTTCTCACTCACCTCCTTTGTTTTTGAAGTACTCTGAGTCCTTCCACATGAGGGGAATCCGCAGGTCTAGAGATGAAAATTAGACAAATTACAACAAAAATAGAAAATCAAAAATATAAAAGCTACTTCAAAATGTAGAATAAAAACTGATCTGCTTCACCTGAGAGTGAAACTTTTCCAGCACATGGTACCAAACCTTCAGATGGTCTACAATCAAGCAGATCAACAATCAGCCATGGAAGAGCAGCATGTAGGAGACAGACAGTTTTTAGTTAACTTGTCTGACATCTAGGGGTTAGTAGGAGGCATGAAAATATCTGTAAATCTCACAAGTTACATTTCATCAAAACTATAGCTTCTCCTCTGCCCCCTCTCTGATCAATCACCTAAATAAAGACTACGTCTTTGATCTGACCTGCTGCCAGCTCTCTCTAAAATCTGTGCTTTCCTCATCCTCTGTAACTGGCTGAGCAGAGCCAGAATGCGTGCGTTGCAGGTCAGCAGACTCTTGGAGGCCTCCAGGGCCTGATCTCTCTGGGAACAAGCAGCCAGCAGCTTACTGGCCCCCTCCCTCATTCGCACCTCCCGCTCAATCTGCTGCAGCACCGTCTCCTCCTGCAGGATGTGTGAGATGCAAAAATCAAGTAGCTGGGGTTTAGTGCATTGTTAGATGTTTAAACTATTCTATTACACCCAAAGTTCTGCTGACAAGAAGCTTAAAACCTGCAAACATGTTGCATAAGAGTTCAGAACAAGTTACGTCAGTACACGACTTTAATCCCTGGATATTGTTCAACTGGAAGATTTAAGAGTAAGATGGTTTAATTACAAAGCAGTTCTGAGGTTGGAAATCACATGTGAACAAAAGACAATGTGAGCCTTTGTCTCCATGACAGGTCTTAGTAATATTGAGGAAACTTTAGAGATATTGAAACAGTAAAAATGGAAAAAGATTTATTCCAGAGGACCTCTAGTGTTTGTAGGGTAAAAGCACATCTGGTAATCAAATAGGACAAAAACACAGACAACATAGACTTAAATCGTTTGACCAGCAGGTTAAACCCCAAATGTTACTGAGGCATGCAGCCAAACTGACTAAAAAATAATCACTACAGTAAAAAACACTAAATGTGATGTTTATACTTCATACATTGTATTATTGTCAAAATGAATGAGAATACAAAAAAAATCTATTTCCTTCCTTTGCTCTTGAAGAGGACATTAAAGGGTCAAGATCAGTTGTTGGTTAACTATACTTTTCTTGGAAAGACAAAAAACAGAATTATATTAGTTTTCAGTTAAAGACAGAATGTACTAAAGTCTCTGACTATGCACCTTGTTATGTTCTCCATTGGTTTTTCTTGCTCTAAACACAGTGTAGCGATGTTTTTTTTTTTACCTTAAATTACTAACGGTTTCGGCATAAGTTTAAAAAAAAGCATTGCTTACACTGTGTTTAGAGCAAGAAAACCAATGGACTCTGACTATACAGTTTTCAGAATGTTCTACTCAGTGGTGCCCCCAAGGGGTGGCCATAGCCCCCCCTAGAAAACTGTTGGCCACCCCACTGGCCACCCCAGGGAAAACCAGTGTTCTTTAATGAGTCATTTTTTATGTTCACACAAACCATGAATTTATCTTGTTTAATGAAGACATGTTAAACCCAATAAAAATTATGCATTTAATGAATAAACATTCAGAAAAAATACATTAAAAATGTTTATGTTGCTGCTGCTCACCATTTTCAAAACAAAAGTTTCAATCATCATAGTTTTGGTGGATGTTTTAGTGAAGAAACAACATGCAAATTAAGCTGTTCTAAAATTCTAAAATAAATAACTATTTCAAATGTATGTATGTATGTATGTATGTATGTATGTATGTATGTATGTATGTATGTATGTATGTATGTATATATATACACACACACACACACACAGACACACACACACACACACACACACACACACACACACACACACACACACACACACACACACACACACACACACACACACACACACACACACACACACACACACACACACACACACACAAATACAAATATGAATAAAGGAGCATTTATTTCATCACTACTGGCAAAACTTTCCCAGAGTTACGATGAGGATCAATTTGGTGTGCCACCCCAAAATTTTCTCTGGCCCCATGGCCACCCCTATGAAACTTTTTGGGGGGAGCCTCTGCTTCTACTCCTTTAGTGGGATTAGTACATTCCTCAGAAATCTGCTATGTGTGTGTTTTCTGCCCTCTAGTGAAGAATCTATATACTGCATTATTTATTATTATTATTATTATTATTATTATTATTATTATTATTATTATTATTATTATTATTATTATTATTATTATTATTATTATTATTGACTCGTTTTCCTGTTTTACAAGTTCAATAAGAAATTCTAAACACAAATCCTGCCTATTTTGTTCAGTTGTTTCAACATTTTGGCAGTGGCGCCCCCAAGGGGCCACCCCTAGAGAATTGCTGGCCACCCCAGGAAAGACCAGTGTTCTTAATAAATCATGTTAGTGTTCCCTCAAACCATAAATTCATCTTATTTCATCAAGACATAAATGTAAAACCCAATAAAAAAGTATACAATTAGGAAATAATCAGAAAAATGTATATTTGTTTCTGCTGCTCACCATTTAAAAAAATGTTTATATCTCCATAGATTTTTGTGAAGACAGCAACAGGCGAATTAAAAAAAAATTCTAAAATTAAATTTTAAATATAATTTAAAATAACTGAAATGTAATTTTCTGAAATTTGGAAGTGTTTTAGATGTATATTGTTTTTTTAATAAAAAAGAATTAAGGAGCAATGAAATGAAGGCTAAGCTCTCCCAGAGTTACTGGGACTAATTTGGTGTGCCACCCCCAAGTTTTCTCTGGCCCCGTCTGGCCACCCTTATCAAAAATTTCTGGGGGCGCCTCTGCATTTTGGGCAGTAATTTATTATGTATCACCTGCTTTAGGGGAAATTAAAAAATGTGTCAAACACAAAAACATAAATGAATCAAGTAAAACTTAGTTTTCAAGAGTTTATTTAAATAGTTACAGTTTATTACACTCAACTCTTCAACAATAGACTTGTTTTCTCAATGTGAACAAGTCTGAATGCAGTTATACTAAAAATCTATTGGGATCAATAATTCAGTGTTTTCAGAGTGTACTACTGTGCATTAAAAAGTCATGCTGAAGCATAGCTTTAGGGATCGGGTCAGTGTTGTATAATTTGTGACTGAATGTTTGGATTCATTAGATCTATAATGAATCACTCCTTACTTCACACAAAAGACTTAAAGAACATTTGAACTTTGTTCTTTGTTCAGCTATAAGGAGAACTCCCAGCAATAAGTGTGGGTTATCAGCACTATTTAACTAGATACACGTCTGAATAAAACAAATAAATAATAATCATTATAATCAGTTTTAAAACTGCATTAAAATAGTTTACAACAGGAAAAGCATCACCCTTCCCTTACCTGAGTTTTCTCAGTCATGGTTCTTCTCAGCGGAGGTCGGTTCTGAATGAACAGACTAATCTCACAGCTGAGTGAAACAGCATTCAGGCTGGACCTGCACACAGAGCACTTAGTTACTCAACAGAGATCAAAACAATCCTAAGCCTTCACACGAGCGGCTGTGGCACGAGGGATTAAAGCCTCAAACACATGGAGTCTCCCATTAAAGCTGCTCTATCGCTGCATTACTCAGTCAGCCTTCATAAAGTAAAGGTTCGTTTACACTGGAAAATTAGTTCAGATATGCTCCTGAAATTTAGCAGTAAACTGTCTATCAGGAAAATTCTTCCTACAGTGTAATTAAAGAGTCTTTCACCAAAGAGACTCAGGACCACGGGTTATTACATTTTAAAGCGTTTACTTGCAGGGAGTTATCTGAGCTGCAGAATGTGAGTCTGCACTACAGAGACCTGAAGTAAAAAAAGTCTTTATCCTCCCCACACCTGAGCCAACCCGCCTCTATCTGAAGGTCATGATGTACTCGTAGCGGTTGGACTCCTCAATCTTATCTGCTCCAGCTTCGGCAGAGATGGCACAGACACATAGAACACACACACACACACACACACACACACACACACACACACACACACACACACACAGAAACACACACATATGCTACAACACATAAATGGTGATGGGGCGATGATGGCAGAGGTCGCCTTGCAATCAGAAGGTCGCAGGTTCGCGTCGCGCTCAGTCTGTCACTGTCGTGTCCTTGGGAAAGACACTTTTCCCACATTGCCCGCTGGTGGTGGTCGGAGGGACCGGTGGCACCAGTGTACGGCAGCCTCGCCTCCGTCAGTGCGCCCCAGGGCAGCTGTAGCTACAATGTAGCTCATCATCATCAGGGTGTGAATTTGTGCATGAATGACTGATTGTGTTGTAAAGCACCTTGGGGGGTTCTAGGACCCTGGAAGGCGCTATATCAAATACAGGCCATTTACCATTTACCATAAAGATTCTCTATATGCTACGATTAATGATTGCACAACATTTATTCTTACACAGACATCCAGCCATCCATTCTCTTCCACTTATCCAAGGTCAGGTCGCAGGGACAGCAGCCTAAGCAGAGAGGCCCAGAATTCCCTCTCCCAAACCACTTGGACCAGCTCCTCCGGAGGAATCCCAAGGCGTTCCCTGGTCAGCCGAGAAACATAGTCCCTCCATCGTGTCCTGGGTCTTCCTTTAGGTCTTCTCCCAGTTGGACGTGTCCGGAAAACCTCATCAGGGAGGCGTCCAGGAGGCATCCTAACCAGATGCCTGAGCCACCTTAACTGGCTCCTCTCGATGTGGAGGAGCAGCGGGTCTACTCCGAGCCCCTCCCGGACGACCGAGCTTCTCACCCTATCTCTAAGGGAGAGCCCAGACACCCTGCGGAGAAAACTAATTTTGGCAGCTTGTATCCGCGATCTCGTTCTTTCGGTCACTACCCAAAGCTCGTGACCATAGGTGAGGGTTGGAACGTAGATCGACCACTAAAACGAGAGCTTCGCCTTCCGGCTCAGCTCTCTCTTCACCACGCCAGACCGGTACAACGCCCCCATCACTGCAGACGCAGCACCAATCCATCTATCGATCTCCCGCTCCATCTTTCCCTCACTCGTAAAGAAGACCCCGAGATACGTAAAAATGCATTTGTGGAAATGCTGCAAAGATAATTGCATTTGTTTAGATCAAATCATTTAAAATTTCATTTAGGCTTATTATTGATCCAACATTTTAATTTTAATGTCAGTCCATGAAGTTGCAAACAAGCAGATCAGACCTGGAATTTACTTAAGATATGCAGGTGACAAAAAACACATTAAACAAGTTATTTTGTGATTCAACATTTAACAGCACAGATTAGATTGATCAAATAATACAAATTTACTGTTATTTATGAGTTTCTTGTTGAATTATTTGTGCAAAACTTGAGAAACCATATGTAGAGTTCTAATCAAATTCAGATTTTAAATACAATTTTAAAAGGATTTGATCCTTTCTTGGGTTGCAAAGTTCATAAACCGTACTATGGACGTACTCACAGTCACACTAAAAATGACCAAGTGACCAATTACAAGTAAATTACAAGTAAATTAAAAGTTTATTTAGACAAAAAATAAGTAAAAACCAAAACATTAAAAATCTTAACCCTAACCCATTTTACAATAAATCTGTAAACTGCTCAAATAAATTAAATAAAACCAAATTAATCAAAACCAATAGTAACCTGTAACAGAATAGAAATGCATTTCTTTTTTTATTGTTTGACTAAATAAACTTTTGTTTTAATTATTATCTGGCTTTCGAGATTAGGGATTTTTTAAAAGGTACACTATTTTGTATAAAACAGGAAGAGCATTGATGTATTTAGATCTCACAATAAACCTATAAACTGCTCCAATAAATTAAATAAAACAAAATTAGTCAAAACCAATAGTAACCTAACAGAATAGAAATGCATTTTTTAACTAAATAAACTTTTGATTTAATTATATGTAATCTGTCGTTTGATTTTATTGATGGCCACATACTCTGTCTATAAGGGATTTATATTTTATTTAGGTCAACTGGATGGAAACGCGTGAACTCAGTCCTTTATCTGGCTTTCGAGATTAGGGATTTTTTCGCCCTCTTGTGGAGAAAAGCTGTTACTACAGGCAGCTTTCATAAAGCTAAACAAGACAACTCACAACCACTTCCTCCTACAAAATAAAACATACCACTTAAAATTTACTATGGTTTTAAATTAGCGGTAACAACATAGTCTAAATAACGAGGAAACCAGTACATCTTCACATATACAAACTACTTAACTACTAAAACTCAACAGATCTATTTAAATTATGTGTGTTCAACAAGAATAAATTAACGTGCTACAGTAGCAGCTAGCTAACAGCACTACAGAGCGATCAGAACATACGCCCTCTAGCGGCCACAGGACAAAATAGAATTCACCGTAGATTTAGAGGAATTTTATTCTTTAAAAAATAATAAAGTTTTAATGGGTAATATAAAATTTGTATATTTAGGTACAATGTTTTTCTCAGAATGAGTTTTTTAATCAAACATGTCAGACATGAAACTATTTGTTATTAGTTCAAGACCAGTAAGTACCCAACTACATCTAATAAACACATACACAGACATTCATTCAAACATAAAAATATTTTTTAAACGTTACACTATTTTGTATAAAACATAAATTGATGTATTTAGATTTCACAATAAATCTATAAACTGCTCAAATCTATAAATAAAACCAAATTAGTCAAAACCAATAGTAAACTGTAACAGAACTGAAATGCATTTCTTTCTTTTTTTACTGTTTGACTAAATAAACTTTTGATTTAATTACCTGTAATCTGTCGTTTGATTTTATTGATGGCCACATACTCTGTCTATAAGGGATTTATATTTTATTTAGGTCAACTGGACGAAAACGCGTGAACTCAGTCCTTTATCTTGCTTTCGAGATTAGGAATTTTTCCGCCCTCTTGTGGAGAAAAGCTGTTACTACAGGCAGCTTTCATAAAGCTAAACAAGACAACTCACAACCACTTCCTCTAGATTCCTACAAAATAAAACATTCAACTTAAAATGTACTACGGTTTTAAATTAGCGTTAACAGCATAGTCTAAATAACGGGAATACCAGAACATCTTCACGTATACAAACCACTTAACTACTAAAACGCAACAGATCTATTTAAATTATCTGTGTTCAACAAGAATAAATCAACGTGCTACAGTAGCAGCTAGCTAACAGCACTACAAACATATCAGAACATACGCCCTCTAGCGGCCACAGGACAAAATGGAATCCACCGTAGATTTAGAGGGATTTTATTCTTTAAAAATTAATAAAGTTTTAATGGGTAATATAAAATTAGTATATTTAGATACAATGTTTTTCTCAGCATGAGTTTTTTAAATCAAACATGTCAGACATAAAACTATTTGTTATTAGTTCAAGACCAGTAAGTACCCAACTACATCTAATAAACACATACACAGACTTCATACAAACATAAAGATAATTTTTTAAAAGGTACACTATTGTGTATAAAACAGGAAAAGCATTGATGTATTTAGATCTCACAATAAATCTATAAACTGCTCAAATAAATTAAATAAAACAAAGTTAGTCAAAACCAATATGTAACAGAATAGAAATGCTTTTTTTTTACTAAATAAACTTTTGATTTAATTACATGTAATCTGTCGTTTGATTTTATTGATGGCCACATACTCTGTCTATAAGGGATTTATATTTTATTTAGGTCAACTGGACGGAAACGCGTGAACTCAGTCCTTTAATATCTTGCTTTCGAGATTAGGGATTTTTCCGCCCTCTTGTGGAGAAAAGCTGTTACTACAGGCAGCTCTCATAAAGCTAAACAAGACAACTCACAACCACTTCCTCTAGATTCCTACAAAATAAAACATACAACTTTACTACGGTTTTAAATTAGCGTTAACAGCATAGTCTAAATAACGGGAATACCAGAACATCTTCACGTATACAAACTACTCAACTACTAAAACGCAACAGATCTATTTAAATGATCTGTGTTCAACAATAAATCAACGTGCTACAGTAGCAGCTAGCTAACAGCACTACAAACATATCAGAACATACGCCCTCTAGCGGCCACAGGACAAAATTGAATCCACCGTAGATTTAGAGGGATTTTATTCTTTAAAAATTAATAAAGTTTTAATGGGTAATATAAAATTAGAATATTTAGGTACAATGTTTTTTGTCAGCATGAGTTTTTTTGTTTTTAATCAAACATGTCAGACATGAAACCATTTGTTATTTCAAGACCAACAGACATTCATACAAACATAAAAATACATTTTAAAAGGTACACAATTTTGACGAGAACGAAATCCTTTAGTATCTGGCTTTCGAGAGTAAGGATTTTGCCACCTTCTTCAGGAGACAAGCTGTTACTACATGCAGCTTTCATATTTTCTACAGTGAAAATAAATTTAAGTACGTAAATTGTTTTTCCATCTTTTAATCAATTTCTTTGATGTTTTGCTCATAATTAAATAACATTGTGGAGTTTTTTTTACATAATGCCTTGTGATTACAGCATAAATTTTGCCTCTGAAAAATTAAATCTTCCTTAATCTTTTTATGGGAAAACTGTCAGCAGGGCTATTCAATCCTGGTCCTCAAGGGTCACCTGCATTTTTTGGGTCCCTGCAAAACCACACCTGGTTTGAATCAATGGGTTGGTAGGAGGCTTCTGCAGAGAAAAGGTGATTCCGTCAGTGAATCAGGTGTGTTGGAGCAGGTAAATGGGTCAAAACATGTACAACTAGAATAGATCATTGTAGTACTATGTTAAACACAATCTAAATGCCTCACACATGTACAAAAGTTTTTCCACACTCAACAAATCTGTAATATAAAGTCAAACAACAAGTTACTTTAAAATAGTTCATTTCACTAAATAAAACTTTAATGAACACAGAACATTACTGAACTACATGTCTTGTTATGACGTGATGGTTTTCTTTCAGAAACAACTGACCGAACACACTAAAACAAAACAAAAATACTGAAAAAATTGCCACTTTATATTTACATTTTCACAGTTGGTTCAGAAAACTTGAGACTCAAGTGTAATTAAAACATTCAGCTGCCTTGTTTTCAGTCTAAAATAACTACTTCCTGTTGATTCCTTGAAACTGAGAGTCCTTTGAGAGACCTACTGTACACATCCAAAGTGCTTTTGAAGCTAATCTGAAATTAGAACTGACAAAGAAAAAAAAAAAAAACACATGAATCTTTTAGAACTTTTACAAAGATATTTAAAGTTGCAGGCTGCAGCTTTTATCCTTCTTCTACTTCTGTAAAAATATCACTTAAGAAGAACTGAGACACATTGGTGGGCTCCAGAGCACTGTCGTCTTCCCGGAAAGGTGAAACCTACAACAGAAACAACTAATCAGCTTTATTCAAACTCACGTGGCATGTAGAAAAGCAGAATTAAAATTCTTACTTCAGCTGTACGAAGTCGAATGCCAGCAGCTGGATTTGAGCGTGTGGGAGGCGCTGAATGGACTTTTGTTGATGGGTGGGTACTCTTTGTGGAGTCGTTTCTTGTCGTGGAGACCCTGGATTTTGATGAAGCCTTTTTTTCTGCTGCTAATTTGTGCCGAGGTTTGCTTTTAGAGGAACTGCTAGTCTCAGAAAATGAAGAGAACTCTTTGGCTTTGGATCTGTCAGGTAGAGAAACAGAAGTTTTAGAGAGTTTCTAACATTCCAACATTCAGAACTTAACCAAGGATTTGGCCCTTTTTTTTTTGCCTTGTTCTTTTTCCAACCTGCTCTGACGACTTCTCCCAACACTCGCTACAGTTTGTGAGGCTGAGCTGCTGCCAGGTTCCTTCTCATCGCTCACAGTTTTCTTATCAGTGTCTACATGATCACCAGCTTCTTCATGTAGCTCTGTGATGCTCTTATTGGAGGACGACTCGGCCTCAGTGGCAGCTGCAGATTTAACTTGCCGTTTACCTTATTGGGGGAAAAAAGAGATGTAAAAAATATGTACAACTGGCAGAGAATTCATTACTGTTATTATAGTATGAAAATGTTGTACCATGATTATCAGAATAATTTTCACAGTAATTATAATGATGTTTTATTAGATGATTACAATTAAGTTCAGCAGGAAGGGTATGTTTGAGGCTCTTATTGTGAAGGGTTTTAAGGCAGTGTTTCTCTGCTGTAATTAGCACCATCAGGAAAATAAAGTCAGATTCCATCAAAAAGCCTCAGCTGCTCAGTCAGGTGGATGTACATTCACGCACCCCCATTACTACGCCAACATAAGCTTAGGAGCAAACTCTAAACCTCCTCTTAAACCAATAAATCACCTCATTTCAAAGTCCACACCAGACTAAAATATTAGCTGCAAGAGCAATGGCTAGATCCACGTTTCAGTCAACACGCTGGATAGTCATGGCTACAGATGTAGACAATTGCACAAATCATAACTTTTACATTTGCTGCTTCAGTTGTAATGTTAAAATTTGCATAAAAGGGAGCAAAGAAACGTCTTCTCTCCAAAAAAAAAAAAAAGCAACAACAACAGACTGATATTCTACTACAGCATGACAAAATAATAGGAATGTACCAATATGAAAATTTGGGTCAACATCGATATACAGTATTAATACTACTAACCCCTGATTTATACTGATACTATATTCACTTTTGACACTGTATAAAAGCGACCACCCCACCTACATCGCTTCCCTGTTTCAGTTGTGGTGCATTCACATCTGGGTCGGCCCAGTCTGGTCCTGGTTAGGTCGGCCCGCCCCCACGCTGCGTTCATACAGCCTTCTCAAGAACGCTGATTTCTCAGAGCACCTGGGTGGCCTGGGGCAAAATACTTGCAGAGAAGTGGGTGGTGTCCTCCTTAAATTAGTAAACAAAGGTGGCCGTGAGCAGTGTTGCTTTTGGAGATTCTGACATGAAGCACACAGCTTCCTACTGTTCCACTGAGCAGCGGTGCTGCTGTGGGCTCGTCTCACAGCAGTTCACAGGTCCAAGCTGCAGTCAGAGATGTTTACTCCACTGCATCCAGACTGATAATGAATTGCACATGTGGAAAGCCGCCGCTGGCTGATTCTACCCGCCAATCAGAGGCTCCCTCCTGTAGGTAGGAGTGAACATCAGCCGGCCAATCAGTCGGTAGTGGGTGTGTTGGGTCGGCTCAGTGCCAAGCTGACCGTCAGAGAGCAGGTTCGAAAAAAACAGTTGGCTAAACACGGAAAACACACAGATTACCCAGATGTGAACACAATTACCCTACCAGGGCTAGACCGGGTCGACCCAGATTTGAATGCGGCATTAAACACCCCCCCACACTCCTGCATCACTAACTCCTGCCAAAACAACATCCCTTCATTAGAAGCCAGTAGTCTGTGGTTAGTAGTCAGAAGTTATTTTAATTAAGTTTTAATGATAATTTGGTTTAAAATGCATTATGCTAATCAAACCAGTAACCAGTTCGTTCCAAACCTGCTGCATACCTTTCCTTCCAGATCCTTTTGGTGTTTTCTTGGAGGACAAAGCTTTAGTCTCTTTAACGTCTGGTTTAGGAAACTTTAGTGGCTGGACAGTTGTACCATCTGTCCCGATAACAGAAAAAGAAAACAAAATAAGAATTTATTCTCATTAAGGTGCTTTTAGATTAAAAATCTGATAATGATTGAAACATTTGACCTTTCTGACCAGTTATGAGCCCAGCTGGTTCTGATCCAGTGTCGTTACTGGTCACTTCGCTGTGCACAGAGGCAGAACCATCTCCAGCTGCTTCAAAACTTTCTGCAGAAACGCTGCAGGGGGTGAAGAAAGTTATCAAATCAGCCACAGACCTAAACAGAATCCATGTTTCCACAGATGTTAAATTGATTAATCACCTCTGTTCGTGCTTTGGTGGATCAGTAACAGGGAGAGGAGGCGGCGGCTGCACCCCCTCCTCCACTGATGCTACTGGGATCTCTGTCAGAGAGAGGATGAAAAAAGGTTCATCTGGATCTGAAGGCACTTCTGCGGGCAGGACTGAAAAAGGGAAATCCACAATTTAGTCGAAAACCCCTAAAAAATACAGAATCACACTTTAAGAAACACGAGTGGAAGAAAATCCATGACTGACTTACTCCCTGATAAGAGCGGATAACTTTGAACCCCTTCGGCACTTGATGTTGATTCGTTCTGGGATTAAAGGAATCAAAGAGAGAAATTTGAGGAGAAGCAGCAGCATTTTTCAGCAGTACTACACCACATCTCTGATCAAAGTCGCGACTTGAAGTGTTTTGTTCGTCCTACACAGCAGAGCTTCCCATTCTAATCCAGTCAGATGTGATACATCCACTGGAAGATTCTATCAACGCGTTCACAAAAAATATACTGGAAAAATATGTTGATTTTTTTGGAGTCATTTTAAAGCCTAATTTACTTTAAAGCAGGTTGCTTAAAGGATTTCAACAGCCTCAACTCTGACAAAAAGAGTTTATACCTCATAGGAAGTGTTAACGGTTAGTCCAAATGAAGCCAAGACAACAGTCAGTGCGGTTACATGTGCAGTATCAACATCTAAATCGATCCAGGTCAATCTTATGATAATAAGCTGGGAGTCTTTATCCACGTTTACATGCGCATTAGAAAACCGACCTCTCAAATGAAGTTCATTCCACTCCGGTACAGTAGGTGGCAACGTGCCCTTTCATGTCGGGCATTTTTCCGGTTAGCTTGTAGCAACACAAATAGTAAACAAATGCTGGCGGGAGTAAAGCAGACGGAATTGAAACAGGATATGCACAATGGCTGAAGGAATGGACAACAACAATGCAGCAGCACAGCTTATTTGGTACATACCGCGCTGTTTGATGTTGTTACGTGTATAATGTTGTGGCGGTGATATTATCAGACGAGCGCTACTGCGGCCGCGTCACTTCCGGAACACGAGCGACTTATCGGTTCAGCTCGACTGACCTGTTTACATGCAGAATGAATTCAGATAACTACCGCATTGTCTGGGTGCTTCAGCCCGATTAGAAGAATTTCACCTTCAGCCAGACTAACGCGTTTACATATATTTAAAAAAAAAAACGTGAGTCTTTTTAGGGCAATACTTCGGTTTTCTGATGCGCATGTAAACGCACTGATTGTTTTGGTACCGTCTTAAAACAGGTTAAATTTTCCCAAACTGAACAGCTATTACTTTAAATGCTTTTTATAATCCTCGTCATCATCACAGGACGCACTTCTTTCAGAAACTAGCACAATTCCACTACAGTGGAGAGCTTAACACGGCAGGATTTGGAGTCTTATTTCCTGATATTTGGATATCTTGCCTCTGACTGGCTAACAGCAACACAAATCTACCACTGAATCAGTTTGCTCAGCGACGTGGATGTTTTATTTCTACAAATAACACAAGTCTGGAGGTGTTCTGCTGTGTGGTGGAGTTGCTAATGCTAACGGTTAGCTTCTACTAGCCGAGACGTTCCCTGCTGTTTCCTGGAAGCAAAACCAACGACAGCTTTCCCCGTCGCGAGTCAAGATGGGTGAGTCCATGAATGTTAAGTTACAGTGTGCCGAAGATCTGTCAGGATTTTTAAATCCTAGCATTTTACCATCTGTTTTCCATCAGAAGCTAATGCAGGAGATAGGTGTAGGAGACTATTTTCATGTTCAGCCTGCAGGAAAAACTCAGAGCAACCGATTATAATCAGAAATTATCATTAAAAAAGGTTTTTCAGTGTTCCACACCTTTAAGAACCTAAATTTCCTGAAGACATGTCTCTGTCCCCTGCCATGTGATAAATCAAATGCTGCCTCTAGAGGGCGTCATCAGGCGCTAATATACATTTAATTGGAAATAACAAGGTGGACTGCATCTGATCAGCTGACATTAGATGTTTATGCTACTAAATGTCACAAGATCAGAGATTAAATCTTCAAAAATAGTAAAAAATACTTTTTTGCAAATTAGTCTCAGAGTTTTGTGGCATTCTTAGTCTAAAGCAGGGGTTCCCAAATTGGGGGTCCCCACAAGACTGCAGGGGGTTCCTACAGTTTTGTCTTTGCTGAGGTTGTGAGGTTAGCAAGATTTTATTGGTAAAAATTACATTTATAAAATCCCAATAACACATTCTACAGTATAATCAGAACTCCATATAAAAGTTATAACTCTGTATGTCTATATAAAGTTTGTAAATTATCACGATTAATGCGTTTATGCGTGTAGGAGTTGGGGCTGGGGGTCCTGGCTTTTCTTGGTCACGGGCAAGGGGGTACTCAAAGAAAAAAATTTGGGAACCCCTGGTCTAAAGTATAACCCAATCAGTATAACATGTAATACTGTAGAGTCCTGTCATTTTAATTTTTCCAGATAATTGAAAGAATTTTTAGTTAAAACAGCAACTACTGACTTATACATATTTTTCTTACCCCAGTGATGGAATGTTGTGTCACATGATCAGAAGAATGAGCATCCTTTGAACTGGGGTCATTGAGACTTAGTGCTCCAGTGACCTTTTTTACTGGCCTCTGATCATCAGGTCTGAGTTCAGACTCAACAGAAACGTTAACAACCTGAGAGCAGCTGCCAGAGTCTGCAGAAGAAAAACATGTATTAATTTATAGCAACGGTTGACAGAAATCAGCTCTGTGGCATTTAAGGCTCTCTTTATGCCAAACCTGGTTCTGTTGTCTTCTGGACTTGTTGGGATGGTTGAGGACAGCTTCTGCCTCTCAGGTTGGGTCTGGGTTTAATAAGCCGGCCTCTACGAGCCTGAGGGGCTTCTCTTGAGGTCTTGGGTGTTTCGGTCAACTCTGACGGCATTTTATCAGAGCTAGGAGAATAAAGAGAAGACATTTCTGTGTGTAATAAATCTAAATGTATTTTATATTTGATAACAAGGTTAAATGTCTTACCTTTGTACAGGTAAGTGTGTCTCATGAGGTTTGAGACTGGCATTAGAGGCTGTTCTGTTGATTGTGGACTGGACGTGATCAGTTTGGGTATTTGACTCTGACACTGAGGAGAACACCTTGCAATCACCAGATGAAGCATAATCAGTTTCTGCTGGATCTTTATTTGACATTGTGTCCTTAGTCGACTCCCCACATTGCTGCTCTGGTGTACCAGTTGAAGACGTGTTTGTGTGTTGGTCTTCTGAAGGCTTACGGTCATCTGACTGAAGCTTTCTAGTTGTAACTTTACTGGTTGATGCTAAATTAGGTTTGACTTTGGAAAACCTCTGTCTTCGCTGAAGCTTGTTTTGTTCAGCACCTTCTGAACTCGAGACTTGTCCAACATTTTGCACTAGCTGATCGTTAGTTGAAGATTGTTTCTCAGTGACTTCATGAGTATAAGCTAATTTCAGTGACGGTGCTGAAACCAGAGAAGTATCTCCACTTATCTTATCTTGGCTTGATTTTTCTGGAAGGGCAGAAGTGCATGTTGGTTGCTGTTCCATCTCGAACGTCTTCATTCCTGTGGTGGCCTGCTCAGAACTGGATTCAGGCTGGACTTCAGCGGGGTTTTGGTCCTTTGAGAAACCCTGATCTGATGGTACTGCTCCCAGATCTATCTCATCACTAGGTCCATCATTAGTGCTTTCTGATCCTGTTTTGTTGTCAAACCCAAGTGCTGAAGTAGGACTTGACTCAGCCTCCTCTGTAACTCGAGGTTTAAACGTTGTGGTCCTCTGGATCTGTGGTAGATTTGGCTTTGGTTTAACTTTGTGTGATTGACTCCTCAGCTGACCAGTAGATTCAACGGTGTCCTTTTCCTCACCGACGTGTAATCCTACAGAGGATGCTACCGATGATCCTGGAGTCTGTGGTGATTGTCCACAAGCTGGACCGGTGCTTACTGGCTGTTCCTCTGGGGAAGGCCTGAATGCTGCTTCAAGTTCCACTTCTTTTGTTTTTTGATGGGATTCAGGATCTGAACCAGAACTTGCATATTTCCCTTCTGTGGTTTGCGGTTTAAGTTTTGCAGATCTGGGTGTTTGTGGTATTTTTGGCTTGGGTTTAATTTTCAGTAATCGACTCCTCCTCAGCTGAAGAGCAGATGGAGCTTCACAAGCTTGTTTACTGACGTCTGAATCTTCTACAGTAATCTGTTCTTGAACTGGGGTTGAATCTGGGATTGATGCTGGGATGATGTTTGATTTTACACTTCCTGAATCAGCTGTAGTTGCTGCATTATCACTAAGACTCTCACTTGTTTCTGTAAATAAATCAATTTTAGAGATGTTCTGGTTTTCTAGGGCACTTTGATTTGACGCAACATCAATTTCCATCTGATCAAGTCTGACAAGTGTCTTCTCAGTTTTAGACAGCTCCTCTGTGGATGCAAGAGAACAGCCTGGAGTCTGTACTGGACTTAAACTTGAAGCATGATCAGTACTTCCAATCCGTTTTTCAGAAGAGGTATCTGGTTTTTGTGGATCCACCTTTGCTTTTGTCTCTTTGTCAAATTCAACATTTAAAAGAGTACTAGAGTCTTTCTCTGCTGGTTCTTCTGTTGTTAGCGTTTTAGTTTTTGCAGCTCTTGTGGTCTGTGGTATATTTGGTTTGGGTTTAATCTTTTGTAGCCGGCTCCTTCTCAGCTGACAAGCTGCTACTTTACCCTGTTCTTTAACAGTTGTCATCTCTTCTACATGTGTGATTACAGTAACAGGATCATCACTATTTTCTTGGGTCAAAACTAAACTTATATTTGCTCCCGGTCCGACTTGTGGTTCTATGACTCTCGGGGTGGTTTTACTGCTTCTTTCTATTCTTCCAACTTCACATGTCTGGATTTCTTCTGTGAACTCAGAGGTTGAACTTCTGTCCCTGAGCTGAACTTCAGAGATGTTCTGGTTTTCAGCTGCACTCAGGTCCAATGTTTCTGCCCCTAATGCTGCTTGATTATCCACCTCAATGTATGTCTTTATTTCCTCATTTTTAGTTGGAAGCGCGATTTTCTTCAAAGTTTCGTCACCAGTCTGAGATTTATTCCTTGCAGCTCTTGATGTTAAGTTTGGTTTGACTTTTGGGAATCTGCTCAATCTAGACCGGCTGGAAGTAGCTACTTCACCACCTTCCTTCTGACTGAAAGGTAAATCTTCTACAGGTAATGCAGCAGGTTGTTTAACAAAACCTGTTTCAGTTGTTTCAACATGAGAAATACATCTTTCATCTGTGGAACCGGATGCATTTGCATCTCCACTGGTCTGATTCCTTCTAGGCTCAAACTGGGGATCAGAGACAGAACAACCCTGGGTAACAGACCCTTTGGTTAGTTTGAGTTCAGTAGGAAGTTGGGCCGATTCTCTTGTAATTGCTTCAGCTGTTTCCGTCTTGTTAACCTGGTTGGCAGCTAGAGCGCAGCTCTCTTTTGCTTCCTGTTCATTTGTTGCCTCCTTTTGGGGTGTTTGTTGTGAAGTCCTGCAAGTTTGCATGGGTTTTGGTTTAGGTTTTACCTGTCCTGTATTGGTGACTGGAGGGCTTTTATTTGGCGTATGATCAATATCACTAAGAGCCTTCAGCTCAATAAATGTCTGATCACTGGTTTCAGTCTGAGCAATGTCAGTCCTGTCAGTTACACCGAGTTGTTGTTCCAGTGTGGCAATGGTCTGGAACGTTTCTGCAACTTCTTGATCCAAAGCTGAAGACAAAGAATATGGAATGCCCTCTTCTCCAAGGTGGCTGGATTCATTCACATCAGCTGGTCTTACCTCTGCAAATAAACATTTCACATCATAATTCAACCAAACATAAAATTCCACATCAAGATGAAGGCTCAGTGGTTTCCATGTCTCCCACCTGTCATACAGTCATGTGTGGTCATTTCACTCTGAGCTGACTGACACATGTGAGTCAGGTTGCCAATGGCCAAAAGGGTTTGTGCGGCCTCGTTGTAGCTCTCATCCTGAGCAACTAAATTGAAAATACCAAAATATGTGCATTAACAATGGTTAAAAAACCAATAGTAGAGACTGCTACCAATGCTTTTGCAACATACCTTCTGTGTTTTCTGCAGAAAGAAAGTCTATAACATCCTAAAAATAAAAACAGATAAGTCACATTAATATCAAACAAAGTGCAGAAACTCTCTGTTGCATACAATGATTGACTGAGGTTGATGCTCAGATTGCTAAGATGGTGTGGTGCATGTTAAATGTTTGTGAGTGTTGGTGTGCCCACAAGTCATGCTGTATTGCGGAATCTCATGTACAGTTGTATGTGTAGGTTAATGACTCTAAAAACTGCATAATTTTGTCTTTGACAAACCCTACACAGAGCTCTGTCATGTTTTATTTTGAAAGGTGGAATCATGGGCGTTTTAGTCTCTATGTAAGCCCTCAACACTTCTTTAACCCTCTTGATATGGACCTAATTGTGTGTCTTTAATAAAGTGAACATAACACATATCGTCCCTTCCATCACTCTCAAATACATGCATACAGCTGCCATGGCTCATAATTTCATTATGATGCTTAATAAAAATTCTCAGATCAATATTTCACTAATAAACTAAGAATTGTAATTTGTGAGCTTTTTTCTTGGACATAACTCTTCATATTAAATATTATATATTGATTTCAGCTCCGGTGGTCTAGTGGTATGAGTGTCCGCCCCGGGACTGGGAGATTGGGGTTCAAATCCCGGTCGGGTCATACCAAAGACTTTGAAAAAATGGGACCCAATGCCTCCTCGCTTGACACTCAGCACTAAGGGGTTGGATTGGGGGGTTAAACCACCAAATAGTTCCCGAGCACAGCCAGAGCTGCAGCTCACCGCTCCCCACCACGGGGATGGGTCAAATGCGGAGATGTAATTTCACCATTGTGTGATGAATACTTGGGACTTTAACTTTTAAAAAGTTTAAGAACCAACAAAAAGAAAAACCAAGTTCTGAGTAATTTAGATAAGTTGTAATTTATTACTACTTTTAACACTAGATATTTTTATCTACGTCAACCAGAAGTAAAATCTCGGAAATTAGCTTTGTTTATTGTAGTAAAATTAGTAGCTCTTATTTGTTTTATTAAAACTCTGGTCTGCTAGCTCAGATCACATATTTTGTCTCCCCCTGAGCCTGAGATCAGTGATCTCCTTTAAAAAGCAGCTAAAAACTCATCTTTTCAGGCTTTTGTGTGAAGTACTGTGGATCAGCTGCTTGCTCGTTAACTTACTTTCCAGCTTGTGTTTCTGTCATTTGTGAAGATTTTTATTTTTTATTGCGCTTGTGAAGTGCTATGGGATTTTTTTCTTGAAAGGTGCAATACCAACAAACTTTTCTTCTTCTTTGTGTCTAATTATTAGTGTATTCTTGAGTCATTTTCAAAACGACTCGACTATATATGCTTCTCAAACTATCAAAAATGCCTGAGAGAAGTTTAGGGGTGATCTGTAAATTGTAGCTACACGACGACACCATCTCTTACACAGACATGGTGTTTTTAACACAAAGCACTATGGCTGCATTAATCAAGAGTTGAGTGATACGATCACTTTAGTTTACTAAGTATCATAATATGTTCTGCCAAATGAAACAGATTGTAGTACCTTAGGCACAATGTGTTCACTGAAAAACGGATTCAAATCTGTTCAGAAATAATTTCCTCTAAATCCTGTTAATATCTTGATTTAGGGATCTGATTTAACATTTTACATGAAATGGCTTGTTGTATTGTTTAGTAAAATGCAGACTAGTTAGAAAAAAATCTATGTAAAACAATCAGGATGGTTATTTTTTGAAAACAGTGATGCTAATTTAGCTAAATTCTCCTTATTATTTAAACTATTACAATTTTCATAATAAATTGTGTCACAATCCAAGCTAAACAGGTCTGATTAAAATAAAAACAGCAGTGAGTCACCAAACTACAAACCAAATGCATGTGCTAATAGTAGCTAAATCTACTTCATCAACACTGGATTTTCAAAACCAGACTAAAAAAACAAATCTTTAGGTTTAACTAGGGATCAGGATTACATTAACTACTTCTACATTTTTGTAACTTACAACCAGCAGGTCCAATTGATGTTCACATGGCTCAGCATTGCCAGTCTCATGTTGTGCCTTCTGACATGAGGAATCAGGGCACAGTGCATCTTGGGAGATGCCCAGCACATCAGGCATACTGTCCAAGATGTCAAGCTAAGTGTGGGATGGGAGGGGTCGAGAGTAAATGTAAAAGCATGCATAAAGAAACAAAAATACAAAAACACAAAAAATATTCAAAAACGTGTTTAAAGGGAATGAATGAATGAATGAATGAATGAATGAATGAAGGAAGGAAGGAAGGAAGGAAGGAAGGAAGGAATGGTGTGTAACTGTAGAGAAACTGTGTTTTTACCTCTACAATAGACTCATCCACCTCTGAAACTAAAACATTAGGCGAGTGCAGGCTGGAGGTCATAAACAAAGACGCTTCAGTATCTTTCCCAGAGCTGCATGAATAGTGCTGCTCTGCTCGTCCATCTATGTCCTCAAACTCCCTTTCACTGTCTTCATCACTGAAGTCCGACTTGGAAGACCTGAGTGTGACCAATTTGGACTTTTTGGGTTTCGGAGCCGATTGTGGCTGCGATGACTTTTCTCTTTTAACATTGGATTTAGATCTAGATCTTGCTGAAGTAGCCTCAGATGTAGAGGGATCCTCTTGGGAAGGATACATCAAGGTCTGGGTAGGTTTTGGTACTCTGCCATATCTAGAGTACACAATGACAAATGAGTAGTACTAAAAATAAATAAGGAACAGTCTGCGAATGCCGCATTTAGACGTAAAAGAAATAAAGTTCTTTACCTCGTGGGTTTCTGAGGCTTAATCACAGCCTCCTCTTCTTCAGATGAAATGTCATCACTAGCAGACTTCCAGTTCAAATCTGATTCTTCTATATTTGCCTAAAATAACAACAAAGTTTACAGTAAGGTAAATTTATACAAATGAGTAGAAAGCTTTGTTAGCTTTAGAGGGTTCCTCACTCACACTCTTCTCTCCTTTCTCTGATGACGGTTCTTCCTCTTCTCTGGAAGGAGGAACCTTTTTACCTCGCTTCAAACCCAAAGGCACAACCGGCTTGGGTGCTCTGGCTCGTTTCAGCTTGGCTGGCTTGGCCATCTCCTTAGTTGTGTTGGCAGTTTGACCATTTTCCAACCTGAACAAAGAAATTAGATTTCATTTTAGAATAAAAACAAAAGTAATTCATTTAAAACAACACTTGTTAAGTTTCATTACATGTCTGAATTGGTGTTGTCCTCGGGTTGTGCCTCAGAGTCTTCATGTGTGTCAGCTTCACCTGAGAAGACAAACAAAAAACTAAATTCCTCAGGAAACAGTATAAATACTAGCTTAAAAATCTAGACAACCCATTGCAGTAGCAAAAAAATATTAGCTCTGCAAGTCGGTCTAGCTATGCTCCATTGTAGCCTCAGCAGGTCTACCAGTGGTTCGGCTAAGTTTAGACCAGGCCAATCACAGCACTCTATGTTCATCGAGAGAAGTTGTGCAGGGTTAGCACAAGAGCTGCAACGAAGAAAAATTACAAAGATGACGTTGACTCAGGAACAGCGCTCGTTTGAAACAACTTTGGCATCAACCTGTGGATGATTTAGACTTGGGCTTTTCTTTGACATGAGCAGATAGAGGTACTTATTTCAAAAAAGGATGCATTTGTTTCTTCTTATTCTTCGACAGTGACTGATTTCCATAGTGATAAATATTAAGTTAGTTAAAGTGTGAAATTTGTTCTCCGCATTTGACCCATCCCCTGGGGGAGTGGTGAGCTGCAGACACGGCTGCGCTTGGGAACCATTTGGTGGTTTAACCCCCCCAATCCAACCCCTTAATGCTGAGTGTCAAGCGTGGAGGCATTGGGTCCCTTTTTTTTTTAAGTCTTTGGTATGACTTGACTGTGGATTTGAACCGACGATCTCCCAATCTCAGGGCGTATACTCATACCAGTAGGCCACTGAGCTGGTAAATATGTCACGTTGTTCATTGGTCTGATTGGTCTTAGCGCGGTCCAATTGTGTGCAGAGACAGTTTGAAAGACGACAGTAGATTCCACCCCACCACCAAGTTCTGTTTATAGGTTGTGGCCAGATTTACACATATAAGATAGTTTGTTCAACCTTTTTTGGTTTTCTTTTGACTCGGCTCCTCAGTCATGTCCTCTGCTCGTTTCTTTCTCGTGCGTTTTTTCTTCGGTTCAGAAGCAGGCACCTCTCCATCCTTACACTGTTCCTCGTTTTCTTTCCCCCCGTCCTCCGACTCAAACTCTTCCATCTCATCCTCCTCTGACAAATCACTCAGCTGCTTTGCAGATTTTTTCCCTGTG
Source organism: Aphyosemion australe (assembly GCA_006937985.1). Classification (NCBI taxonomy): domain Eukaryota; kingdom Metazoa; phylum Chordata; class Actinopteri; order Cyprinodontiformes; family Nothobranchiidae; genus Aphyosemion; species Aphyosemion australe. The sequence continues at coordinate 2,580,636 of SSNS01000058.1, read as the reverse complement.
AAACGTTTTAGAAAACAACAGAATTGTAACACCAAGAATTATTTAGTTATGGGACAGTAACACACCACTACACATTAAAATATACATTAGGAGTCTTACTTTTTGCTTTAGTCTTGCTCTTCTTGTTGGTGTTCTTCTCTGCAAGCAACTTGAGTTTCTTTCTGTCTTTTTGAACTTCCAAAACTTTCTCCAGCAGCTTAGAAAAGTACTCAATGTCCAGTTTACGCTTCTCTCCTATTAAAACAAAAAAGTCTATGTAGTTTCAATCGAACTCAATAAGTATAAATGATTTGATGTCATATTAAAAGATTTAATTCCAAATGTACTGAAAGCCTTGTCAACCCTCCAGGAATTCTCCCGCTCTTCTTTTTTGAATTTGTTCTGTAAAAAAAAAACAAAAAACATTTGTGATTTTCAAATAGATCACATTCATTATTATGTGTTACAAATGCACATTTGTACTTATAATTACCTTTATCTCTGATCGAGTTCTGTGTGGAAACAGCTGACAAATCATGGAAAAATCTGTCCCCACCATGCTAACTGCTAGGAAGAACATGTCCGTCTCTGACCAAAAAAACCACACAAAAATTAAAAAAGGCATCTTTTTTATACAGTGTGTATTACTAGTTTACATTGACTGTACCTTCAATTGACCAGGGTTTGGTATAATTTGATTTCCTGAAACTTGAGTAAGTTGTGGTGGAGCCACGTTCAAAAATAGGCTCTCGGTCTTGAGCAGGGTTTGGACCTTTAGCTCGTTGGACCTCCACCGTCAGGCTGAGATTCAAGTTCACAAAATATATTCAGGTCAACTAACAACTACACCATCTCCACAAACCTTAATAATAAATAAAAAGCTTTACGGAAGTGTGACCTTTCTTCATCAATGATCAGTGAGCCATCTTCTGCCACTTTCACCCGAGGTACCATGAGGGCTTCTTCCTGGTCGTCTTCTGCCGATGCAGGCTCCTCCCCCTGTTCCTCTGATGCTGAACTTGTCTTAGCAGGGGGGGCTTCAGGTTGTTGTGGTCGCTCTGGAGAGCTTCAGTAAATTGTTTCAAAAATATAAGAGAGAGACTTTTACAATTTCTATCAAAAGAACTTACATTCTACATCATTTAGTCCTGTTTATATTTTTAAAAACAAATAAAGTACAAAAAAGTAGTAAAAACTTCCACTGTTTAAGCATGACTACTTTTATTTACATCCAAATCTGTTTAAACAGACTGAAAACTGAAACACAAAAATCTGAGGGATTATATTTGCTGATGATCTTCAACAATATTCCTTCTTTATTTAGGACGACAAACGCACTTTTCTCTCTGTGGTGAAGGGGAGAGCGCAGTCTCATTCTCTTGGGCTAAATCTTCTAAACTGGATCTGAAAAAATGCAAATAAATATTAGAAAACAACATCATCAGCAACAATTAGACTTAAGAATGACAAATTACAAAATACTTACGTCATTGGGTTGGATGTTGGGATATAATGGATAAGGTCTCGCATGGTCATTTTGGTGGGATCCAAAGTAAATTCTTTTTTATGAGCCTTAGCTTTCCTCACTTTCTGCAACATGAAAACGTAACATCTAAATAATGTTGTTTTTTTTAAGTTACCAGGCCTTTCCACTGGATGTCTTACGTCTGTGAAGCATAGTACGCAGCAATTAGCTGTTGTTATATTTGATGGGCGCGTTTCCACTGACTGCAAAACATCGCATTTTGGATGCATCCCAGAAGCGTAGGAACACATGCCTCTGCCAAATTTACGCTTTGATTTTATTTTTTTACGTACTACACTACTAGAACGCGTCAACCTCAGCATTTCAGATCAGGTCAAACAGGAAGTCAAACAAAAGCAGTGTAAAACATCTGGGAACTTTCAAAATAAAACACACGTGCAGATTTCTAGTTGTTTAGCTAGTAACCAAAAAAAAACCATCATTAGGTGATGCCTCCTTGGCAGAGGTAAAACGAACTGAAGATAAACCACAGACCTTTTTGGAAACATGCTGTCATCTTTCTCCTTGTTTGTTATTGCGTGACCTACCGGTATTGTGCGTGGTCTTGCAATTCTCCCGATTTTGTGACCTCACAGGACCAACTGCATGGAACGCTCTGATTGCCATTTCGTGTCTGAAATGCTCCCGATGAGAAGCAACACGCCACTTAGCTCCCAGGTAAAACGCATTTATTACATCACACTCCGCTGTCACATCAGGTGGAAAGGCTGGGTTACACGACCAACAGAATAAAGATGAGTGTTTTTATTACGCGATATTAACTAACCATTTCTTTCCACCGTTCCTGTTTCAGCAGCTCTCTGAGCTTCTGGGCCTTCATCAGTCTATGCACATCGGACGGGTCATTCAGGAGTCTGCTCAAAGACAGCGCTGACTGGGTCATTGAAACCACGTTTTTGGATGAAATGAGAGTCTTTGCTTTCTCTGATATTTCTGTAGCATCTTTATCTGGTAGAGATGGTGGTACCCTATCTGGTAGTCTGGGAGGAGCTTCTTTAATCTGACTGACTGAAACATTTTCTTCTTGTTGGCTACCATCAGCTGGTAGATGGGTTTGTTCTGGTGGGTCTTGAGCCAAGTGTCCCGAATCCTCGGAAGACACAGGGGTGAGTTTTGGTTGGACTTTGTGCTGCTTGCTGTCTTCAGAAAGTCTTTGTCGTCTTGGGGACTGAAGACCACGGGGAACTGGAGCTTTGCTGGATGTTGAGGGCTTCTCTGCGTCTGAGCCATAGATGTTGGCAGGAGCTGCAGAAGCTGCTTTGATGGGAGATTTTGGCGTGCGTAGGAGGGCAGGAGGGCGCCCGGGGACCACTTTGGGCTTAACAGAAAACCGCTTTCTTCTTTGGACCGATGCAGAGGAGCTGGTACTCTCTCCATTCTGGTCATTTCCAACCCTAAAAGTTACAGAAAGAGTTTTTTGTGCTGCACAAAATCAGAGTAGAATTTTTAGGTTCTAAAATAGCTGGAAGTCTTTTTGTGACTCACCCTGTAGCTGAGGTGTTTTCTGATGGGCTCACATCGGATTTATCTGTAGCAGCAGCACTGCTGCCTTCACCTGATTCTTTCGGAGTCTCACTGGCATCCTGACTTCCTGCAGGAGGATCCTGAGATGCTGCTGTTGCTGTTCTACCCACAGTGCTCACATTAGGACGAACACTAAATCTTGACCGGCGAAACATTTTAGTCTAAACACAGAAACTTGAGGTTAGATTAGGCTTCCAAGAGGAAAATCTGACAACCTACTGCAAATCAGATATCACTTCATCCAGATAAAAACATCAACGTGATTTTTTTTGTTTTGTAATTTCTGACTAAGTGGATTTATGAGGTATTCATTATCAAAATGCAAACACAATTTGCCTTTCTGCTTTTTACTTACAACTAATTACTGCAACTAATCACAACAGTTTTCATTTATCCTGAATATGTCTTTTTATTTCCCATAATTATTTCATTTTTTCAAGTTTATTTGAGGGCCATGTACAATATTAAGCATAAATGTTACCATTTGATGCATTGTACTAGATTTAGCTTAAAGCTAATTCGCATCTACATTTTAAAAGGCACATATCAAAATAAACTGACTGCTGAATGGGACAGTTTCCCTGTCAGCTTTATTGCTCTGTGGCGCTCCTAACTAAATCAGTTTTTTGTAAAAAATAAATTATTCTTCTTTATCGGTTTGTCCCTTTAGGTGTCAAAGAGCCAATCATCAGTCTCCATTTAGTCCCATCTTCTACACGTTTTACCCTCACAACAACTAACTTCATGTCCTCCTTCACTACATCCATAAATTTTGGTTTTCCTCTCAGCCTCCTGCCTGGTGGCTCCAACCTCAGCATCCTTCTACCTATGTAATGACTGTCTCTCCCCTGGACATGTCCAAACCGTCTCAGTCTTTCCTCTCTGACTTTATCTCTAAAACATCTCCAAACAGTTGTCCCTCTAATAGACCCATTCCTGATCCCATCATCCTCATCACTTCAAAAGAGGCCAACAACATCTTGAGCTTTGCAACCTCCAGCTCTGCCTCCTGTCTTGTCCTCATGGACACTGTCTCTAAACCATAGCACATGGCTGGTTTCACTACTGTCTTGTGAAACGTCCCTTTCATTCCTACGTAGTCCCTTTTATCACACCTGGCACTTTTCTCCACCCATTAAAAACCTGCTTGCACATTCTTCTTCATCTCTTTTTCACAATCTCTGTAGCTTTGGACTGTAGAACCAAAGCACTTAAAAGTCCTCGATCTACCTTCTTTACTTCTACTCCCTGTAACATCACCATTCCACTATTGTCCCTCTCATTTACACACACATATTTTCCTTAGAAATAAATATTAAAAATGGAATCATTTAAATTAAATGTATTATATTATCAATGGTTACATTACCATGAAGTCATTTAAAAACAGTAAAAAAAACCAACAACCTAGTTTTAATGTTTTGGTAAATGTCACATAACCTGAAAATTTAGACAAATACTTGAGTCTCAATGAAATACAAATTTGTTGTTGTTTTGATCAACATAAGTAAAAATTGAGTAAAGTATTAAGCAGCTGTAGATGTAGGAAAAATAGGACTGACCGCATATAAACTACATCTCCTAGTAGTGCAGCAAAACAGACTTAACAAAACCAGATAAATTACAAAACGTCAGAATTGAGTATAAAGCGTTGCTATTTTGGTTGACTGATACGCCAGTTACGTTGACAGTCCCAGTAGGCAGGCTGTGTTAATGGATGTAAACATTAAGCTACGAAAAAGGGAGTGGAAGTTAAATAAACTACCACACCTTGATAATCAAACTACAAAACGCGCCAAATCCAGGAACAAAATAAATCCTAAAAGTGCAGAAACGAAGCTGAGCGAAAACTCGCAGCACTTCTGACAGCAAGACTCTGCCTAAGTTAGCCTCTGGTTTTACTAACGTTAAAGGCTGAAACAAAAACTGTAGTGTGACTTTAATGCGCCAAAGAGCTTTTTAACAACATACCTGTTAAGCAATATGTTGTTTCTCCGGAAAAATAAGCTAACAGCACCAAAGAAAAGAAGAGGGTAGCGGATTCCATGTACTCACGTATCCGCCATATTTGTTCCTGACGCAAATTTTCCCCCGGTGAATGGGTTTATGGGTAATGTAGTCTGAGGGGAACAAACGATTGAATGAAGCAACTTCTTCTGCTGTGAAAGCAACCACTGAGTTGTTTTTGTTTTTGAACATTGCATTTTAAAAGCCCTGTACATACAAATAAATGGAAACTCAATAAGGAATAAATAAAAGTTAATTATGATTACTGAAATAAATTATTTTTTTTTCAAAGCCAGTGAACAAAATAATATTCTACCAAAAGAAAAAAAATACAGGATGCTTTAACTGTTTAATTTTCATTTTGTCAACTTTATAATATAATATAATATAATATAATATAATATAATATATTTTTTTGTTTTACTTCCATGGACGCCTTTCATCAATGCATGTCGTCATAAACATACATTCAAAAGTAAATTTTATTGACATGTTATACATTTCCTTCTGATTTGTGGGAATCTCAAGAGAAGTGTTCAATGACAAATGAGAATTCTTCTATGTACAAAAATGTTCAGGAGAATGCTATTCAATTTGTGTTCTTGTATGGGGTTTTTGTAAAACACACACTAGTTTCTAGTTTCATTTGGCAGGCTGTTCTGGTTTTGGTCAGCACAGGAATTTGAAGCATTGGCAAAATGTTCTGTCAGCATTTTCCCCCTTTCTCTTTGTAAAAATTAGTGACGCTGCACTGTATTTTTTCTGCCACTAGATGGCACTGTTTAGGCATATAAAATGTGAGTCGCTGTGCTGCAAGATTTTTTTTCACTTTGTAAATAAAACATAGAGTAAAATAGTTTTGATAAACTGCAGCATTGAGTAAAGTTTTCTCCACAAAAAAAACAATCTTGTATTAAAAAGAAAATTTTCTATGTCTCAGCTTTGGGTCAAACTTTGTTGGAAATTGTAATCAAATTTAAAATGTATTAATCAAATTAATTTTCATCAATCTATCCATCCATTATCCAAGGATGATGATTAATGGAGGATCGGATGCATACACAGATTAAAATAAAGCTATGAATCCTCCAATGGGTCTCACTCACTCACTCACTCACTCACTCACTCACTCACTCACTCACTCACTCACTCACTCACTCACTCACTCACTCACTCACTCACTCACTCACTCACTCACTATCTTAACCACTTATTCCTCACTAGGGTCATGGGGAACTGGTGTCTTTTCCCAGCAGTCATCGGGCAAGAGGCAGGGGACACCCTAGACAGGTCACTGGGTCACACACACACACTTAGACAGTCAACCAGTCTCATATACACTCACACCCAGGGACAATTTAGAGTCTCCAATTAAACTAACATGCATGTTTTTGGTCTGTGAAGGACAAAAGTACCCAGAGAAAATCCACTCATGCATGGGGAGAACATGCAAATTCTGACAGAAAGGCCACAGTTGGGAGTTAAACCTGCAACCTTACCATTGCAAGGTAATAGTGCTACCAAGTGCACCCCCATGCAGCCCCCATTGGGTTTTAGGTATTCCAAACTAGCTGATTTTGGAAAAGAGCACAATAAGCTCAAATATAATTTCAAAAAACAAGTTGACACTTTCACACAGCACACATTAAAAAGTACATTCATCATGTACACATTTTCATTAATGGAACAATGAGTAGTTAAAGAGACAGGAAGATGGCTTCTCGTTCTGCAGATGCATCTGTTTGCTGGTATTCTATTTCCAGGCTGACATAAAACATGCAAGTGGGTGTTAGTCATGTAAGAGGAAGTAATAATGATAGATTTGTCAAAATGCCCAGCCTCTGCGTTGGAAGCAGCACACAGTGTGCTGTAAATGTACAGGAAATAGAGCCAGCCTTGTCCAAGATTGAATGAGTCAAAACTTGGTTTTCAATAATGTGCGTGTGCCAAAAACTAGATAGGCCAAAATACGTCAGAGACCCTCACCCCAGATCATGAGATAGAGAACAGCACACCAGCTTTTGACTTATGTTACAATTCTGGTATTCCAATTTTAGACTGATCACTAAACCTTAGTTTTTCCACACGTTTTTTTTTTTTTAGCATTGATGAGCTAAAATGAAATAGGAGTAATGAGGAAGTAGAAAGTACAGATAATTGTATGAAAGTTTAAGTAAAGGTAAAAAGCTAGTAATTACTCCAGTGAAGTATAGATATAAGTATAGATAAGTGAAGAACATACCCCAAATTTCTACTTAAGTAAGGTAACAAAGTATTTGTACTTCATTACTTGACACTTTTGGTTTTCCATCATAACTTACCTGAAAATAACAATGAAGGTATTTTCTTAAAAGTATTATTTTCATTTAACCATAATCAAACACTGTGTTAAAATATATTGTGGCAGCCCTGGTCACTGCCAGGCCGGGCAGGGCCGCAGTGCATTGTGGGGGGTAAGTTCGGGGTTGTTAGTGTGTTTTTGTGGTGTTCTGAGGGGTTATATAGTGCGGGATTGTGTTAATGTTGTTTAGTTTTAGTTCAGTGTTCATTTTATGTTGTTTTTGTCCGGTGCCTGTTGGCACCGTGTGTTAAATGTATGTGTCGGGTGGTGAAGAGGGGAGCCGTTCAGCCATTAAAGTGTTCTGTGTTTGCTACTTGGTGACTCGTTCTTGCCGCTGCACAACACACCCGCTATATGGCGTCTGAAACCGCCACAATATCATTTTCTGAACATTTTTCTTTCATTACCCACCCACTCAGAAGTACACGGTGCCAGCAAGAGACTAACTCAAAAGATGATCTCACATCTTTTTGCAAATTCATGTTTAGACTGAAGATTTTACATGAAAAGTAACATTTAGAAATCAGTAAAATTGCCATTGCAAAAAGATAAACTGCTTTGCTGTAGCAGCTTCTGAGAAAAAGAGGTGTGAAATATTTTAAATATAGTGCAGTGTTCAGTTCTTTTTTTGTCAACGACTTCACTTTTACAGAAACCTATTAGTGTCTCAGTCATGAGGCACACTCTACAGAGAAACATCCTCTTTTTGGGGGCCATTGGTGAGAAGCTTTTTAGTACTTTTTGCTTTCATTTGCATAAAACTCTAGATCTTTGTTATTAAGTTTTTATCAATAAAACACTCTCTATCACCATTGTTATCCTTTTGTCTCCTTCCCAGTTCTTCTTAAATCTGTCTCACCTTCAGCTGCTGCAGGTCAGTAACGTTTAGCAAAAGTACATTGACATGCAGATTTGCATAAATATTTTACAGAAAGTATTGATGCTTTTCTTCTTTTCGTCAGAGAATGTCAGGTTAAATAAGCAGATTTGCTTTGGAAGTGTTGAAATCTATTACAACAACAGCTGGGGAACCATCTGCGATGACTCATGGGACATGGAGGATAGTGAAGTGCTTTGCAAACAGCTTAATTGTGGGAGAGCCCTGGAGGCCCCTGGGTCAGCTCGTTTTGGTAGAGGAAGTGGACATGTCTGGCCTCATAATTACACATGTTCGGGAGACGAAAGTTCTTTGCAGATGTGTAAAAAAGAATCAAGTTACTCTTCATGTGATCACACTCGGGACGCAGGCGTTCTCTGTTCAGGTGAGAATAAGACTTCTAATTTCCACTTTGCTTCTCATTTTCATTTTCTTTAATATTTGCAGATAACTTCATGTTTTTATATTTTGAATCAGTTGTTATGATCAGTTACTCAGTTCTCAGTTTCAAGTATTTTTGATTACTACATTTTACTTTTTCTTGAGTAAAAATACATTAAAGTAATGCTACTCTTATCTGAGTACAATCTTTTGTCGACTCAACCTACTGATGATCTACAGCTAAATAACATTTTGTCGACCTAATCATTTCTAAGCTAGTGCAAAAGTGGCGGTAACTTGTTTACACGAATGCTGAGTTAAGGTTTCCTGTGGTGGTAAATGACACTCATCTCCATCAAGTGCGATACAAATTGTGCAACGCTTTTGCCTAAAATGTTTTAGGTGTGTAGTCTGGTTTATGTTTTGGTTGATATGAATTTGAGAATTAAAAAAAGGGAAAACATGTCTAAATATTATTTACTGAACATTTAAGATAAAACTGAGCAGCATTGGAATACAAAAGTGCAGTAAATGTAGGTGTTTAATACTCAAGCTGTGTTATAAAAAGTAAAAAAGAAATCATCTGTGTTTTATAAAGTGGATTTTCTGTTGTAAATCTCAATAAATAAAATTCATTTGAACAATATACTTCTTGGTGACTTTGGTTAACTAAACTTTCATCATCACTTCCTCTGATGACAGACGGTTTCTTCATAGGGATGAAACCGTGTCTGTTGCCTTGGTGAATTTGTGCTGCTGGGATTGAAATTAGATAGGATACAGACTGTTTTCATTCTTTTCTAATGAAGTAAAAAGGTCACATTAAGTAGAGCATGAAATTGTTTTTTATATAAATATATGGCTGAAATGTTATTTATTTATTTTGACCCAGGAGCACTGCAGCAGCCCAGCATCTCTCTGACTTATCCAGATGGAGGGCCCATCATCCCCGGACAAGCAGAAATCACAGAGGGTGACAGATTTGTCTTCACCTGTTCAGTTAGCTCCAGCTACACTCCAGAGTTTTTTATTCTCAAATTCTCTGGGTCCAATCTTACAAAATCTGAAAACAACTCCAGCCATTCTGCATCATTTGACTTCCCAGTGGCTGACTATAATCACCAGGGCTACTATAGTTGTGTTTACATAATACGACTGGGACAGACACACAGGTCTAACGAGACAGAACAGATTCATGTCATCATTAAAAGTAAGAAAATCAAAGTTTTCCTATTTTGTTTTATTTAGTCGTGTAGAAATACAATTTTATTTTATCTTCTCATTAATTCTTCTTTTCAAATGTTTTTGCTTTTAGTCTCGTTGTTGAAACTGCTGATCTACTCAGTTCCTGCTGGGGTTGCACTGCTGCTCCTGATGACTTTGTTGGTTGTCTGTCTGGTCCGAAGAGGACGAAAATCCAAAAAGCTAGATATCATACAAAATCAACGTTTGTACTTATCAAGACGACACATTCACACAAACGTTATTAAGAAACATTTGATACTTTAACGATTTGGTTTCATGACAGAAATCTTATTTTTTTTTGCAGCATATATTCAACACTGTTCTGAAAAGGATCATGATGAGGAAGAAGAGGAAGAGGAGGAGGCGGACTATGTGAACGTTATCCCAGGGGAAACCGAAGTACAGACCGACCCAGCTGAAGAAGTGATAGAAAGTGATGAAGATGACCATGATTATGAGGTAATGGAGGACAAAAATGACCACATCAAGAGAATAGAATGTTATGTTGTTGTAGAGGATGAAGAAGACAAGCACTCAGATGAAGAAGAAAGCAGTGGTGATGAAAACGATTATGTAAATATAGCTGACTCGCTGCCAGAACCAGATGTGGACATTTACGGAGAAGAGGATATCTATCAAAACTTTTAGATCAGTTTGAAGAATACAGCAAAATCTCATCCTTTAAAAAGTACTTGTTTTGTGTGTAAGCCCCTACGTTAAGCAACCTCTTCTCTCCTAACTTTGAGTCTGACTGACACGTCTCAACAAATAAAATACAACCTAAACTTAACTTAAAACAGAAGGTATTGGTTGTAAATGTTGAAGTGTAGAATTAAACGTTCCAAAGTTTTACACTGCTATTTTTTTCCCTCATATATTTCCTGCAGAGTCAGAATTTCTGTATCACAATGACATGGTCATGTTGACCATGTCTCTAAATAGTGAGGTTAAGATTTTCATCAGCTCACTAAAGAATGGAACTGTTGATTTAACATAAAAGGAACAAGAAATGCTTGGGCAAAACTTAAGAAGGAAAAAGTGGTTAGATGGGTCTTTCTTCTAGTGTGTGTTGAAAGACCAATTTAATGCTTTTATCACTGTTATTAAGATTAGAAAAGAAAGATGTTTCACTTCACATGCCACTCATGCTGCTGAATCTCATATCATCTGTACACAGATGATGTTCAACTGTACATCTCCTTTAAAGGTGTGGGTCACTTGTTTAATAAATACATTTGCAGTGTTCTCTAGTAGGAATGAACGCCTTGTAAATTTTACTCTGTATACAAAAAGCCCTGGTGCGCCTGTTTCAGAGTCCAGAAGACTGCCAGATCAGAGGAGAACTAGACAGCAGGATTTGGAGTTTTACTTCATGATATTTGCACATCTCAATGCTAACTGTTAGCTTCTACTAGTCGAGATGTACGCTGCTGTTTCTTGGATGCTAAATCAACAACAGCCTTCCCCATCTCGAGTCAAAATGGGTGAGTCCATAAATGTTAAAGGGTGAGTCACAACAACATGGGTGGAGACTTACTTCACCCACACTTCCTATTAGATAAATGCTCCTAAAGGAGGCGTTGCCTGGCAGACCGAGAGAGCTGCACTGAGGCAGTGATTGACAGCACCCCCCTCAACGCCCTCGCACCCTCTTGGAGTTTCTCAGTTGGAAAGACGAGTCAACAAGCACACGCACACTCATGCATGCACACGAGCACACACACACACACACAGCAGACTCATCGCTCAGTAGAACGAGCAAATGCAGAAGCTATAGCAGGAGGAATTTCTCACCACCTCAATCACTAAAAGAATGGGGGGGGGGAGGACGTTTTTTTTTAAGGAGGTGAGTGGCTCTAAGCCGTAATTTTTCATATCGGCTTGTGAGGGGCCGAGATTCAGCTGAAGTCCAGTGCAGCCACGTAATACTGGACAGACGTCTCCCTGCAGCTCTATAGAAATAAGCTGTGGCTGATTCAAAATCAATGTGGAGCAGAGTTTTAACCTGAAGATGGAGATACTTATGGTTTTGGGCTAAATTATTAAATTTTAATTAATTTGCACTAAATTGCCAAAATAATGACTACACAAGTCTACAGCACTATTAGACACTCATCAATAGAGGTTATCAGCAAAAAAGTTGATTTAGGTGTTACTCAATCTTCAAGTGACAAGCCCTTTTTATAAGACACACCGTGCCGGCAAATCAGCGCAATATTACCGCAACGTGTTTCTTATGAACGCGCCATGGCGGTATCACGTTGCAGGAATTTTGCGGCATTCGTGCCACCACGCTTGATAGTAATATTGCGGTAATATTGCGGCTTCGCTGGTCTTATAAACGCACATTAAGCGTTGGCGCAACAGAGGGAGGTGTCATGACCATGTGATGAATTAATGCCGAGCTCCGGCCGGGAACTATTTTGAAAATTAAAGTAAACACGCGCTTAAGTTTCACTTTTGTAAACAGAATCAGCTGAGATGATCATTTGGAGCGTTGCGGTGCTCCGGGAGCTTCTCTCCGTTAGATCTGCAGCTCAGATCATCTGACAGCTCAGAGGGATGGTGGAGGAGGACACACACCTGCGCAGCTTCGATCGCAATAAAAAGCAAGTTATGTCCAAGATACACGGAAGTCCGTGACAGTGCAGAGACCGCCCCCATATCCCCTTTATGCCGCCATCACGTAATCTTTTATAAAACGGACTTGATTGCGCAACATTACCGCCACGGTCTGAGCTCTTATAAATGACCTAACGCTCCCTGATGCCTCCTCGGCGTTGCGGCAAATTGGCGGCATTGTTTTATAAAAGAGGCTACAGTGTGATGTAGATCTGTCAGGCTTTTCAAATCCTAGAGTTTCACCCTCTATTTTCTACCAGAATCCAATGCAGGAGATAGGTGTAGAAGACTATTTTCATGTTGAGCCTGCATGAGAAACTCAGAGTGACTGATTATAATAAGAAATAATTAAAAAATTTTTTTTTTGGTTAACCACACCATTAAGGCCCATGAGATGTCTAAGCTGCAGCTCACACCTGCTTATTAAAACTGAATGGCTGGGAACCTTCTACAGCTGAATGAAGACATGGCTGAGATGATCTTCTTCTAGGCTTTTCCAGGCCAGCCTTAAAATAATCCCTCCCAACAGGATAAAACACTTCTCCCAGGGGGTGTGCAGGTAGCATCAAGACTACACACCCCAGTTTTTGGTAGACCTTTTCAAGGGGGCTGAACAGTGTGATTCCTTCTTTGTTGGATCACACAATTTCTTAAAAATGGGTGAAGCACACAGGCAATAGCCTTGATGACCATGCAATGTCACAGAGACATGTCAGACAAGGCAGTCTGACATCCATAGCCCCATAATACACAGGACAGATCTCAAATATTTACATATTTTATCATCTGCCATTATTTATTATTGGTGGTCATTGTGCCTGACTTTTTCTGAAGTTTGAGCTCTGTAAACCCACCTTATTTTGAATTACAAGGCTTTCAGATTTGTGCAAAACCTGTGCACCAGGGGTCTTCCTTAAAAACACACAGGCAAAACCACATGTGAACACACATGAAAACCATTTTGCCCATGTGAAAATTAACATGGATAAACATTTCCAGTGTGAATTTGAAACATCTTAATAAAAAATTGTGAAGCCTATGAATGTTCACATGTGAAGCCCTTGGGGATAACATGTTAATCACACGTGAAACACATATTGGTACCAGGTATCACATGTGCAAACATGCCAACACGTTTGTCACATGAGATCACATGTTATCCCTTGTGAAGAACATGTTCAAGATGGATTTTTCCATAGGTCTCCATCCAGCATCTTTATGGCAGCTTCACTTGGCTCAGCTCTACACTTAATGGTATGGATGGTTTTCTATTGCAACTGAGAAGTGGCTCTAGTCGGTGGAGTTGTGGATCAGGACCCAGAGTTTGAAAAATAGTATGAGGAAATCTGTACATAACCCAAACAATGGGGGACATGGTAGCAATATCAAACATTCAGGGTGGACCTGCTTGAACATTCTGCTCAGTCTGTAGCTTTTGCCAGACTCCTAAAAGAAGAAACCCAGTGTGCTGAAGCAAGTGTGCTGAAGCAGAGAAACCTCCTAAAAAAAACTGAAAGGGGTTCTGGACGACTAGGGTTGGAGAACCCTGCCCCACAAAAATAGGTTTTCATTTCAAGAAATTAGATTATCCTCCAACCTTTTTCAGTTTCAATGCCCTTTTCTTACTGAAAGAGGGAAGGAAGAGGCATCTTTGTGACTGATAACCATCAATGTGAACGCGTCACTGGTCTATGTTTTAACCTAAAAAGGTTTTTTATATTAATTGCCTATAAAAAAGTTGTAGGATGAACCCGTCACATCAGAGAAATCACATCTCAGAACTGCTGTATCCACATAAAACATCTGTCAAAGAGCTATTAACAGATTGCTATCAAACAGTTCATATTATAGAGATGGGAAGTGTCTAAAGACTTGGTACTGAAAAAAACATTAAGCAGACTATTTAAATGCTGTGTCACTGTCAACTGAGTCTGAGCTGAACATTGAATGTGTGATAAATACAAAAATGAGGAAATGAGTTTATATGCACTGCCTAGCCAAAACAAAGGTGAAGAGTTTGGTCTGTGTATTCCAAGAATCAGAATGAAGGAGATGTCTATTTCTGTAAATGGTGTGAGATATGGAACAACCTTACAAGGACATAAAAGAATCAAAGTCACTAAATATATTTAAAAAATGTATTAAATCAAGTGTATTACAGAATTACAATAATCTAAATTAAGAGTGTCTGATTAGGTTTGTAAATTACAATATAGTTTGATGAATCTGTGTTTTGTTTTGTTTCTTGAGAAAATGATGGAAGTATTATTAAAAGGTTTGGTTTTGTAAATAGGGGCAGTTAACATAAGATATTTCTTTCTGTCCCTTTTCATTCAAATCGTTTGATTTATTGTTTTATTTTGTTTTTTTGTGCATTTTGAATTTTTTGAATGAAATAAAGGAAAAAAAAAAGATGACTGAATTTACTGGGCTCAAAATGTAAAAGAGTGGTTCAGAGAGCATATTTCATAGGTTACTTTTTCCTATTAGGCATTAAAACAAGTTTAGTGAAGTGAAAACTATAAATGGTAAATTTTTACAACAGTTTGAACAGACTTTTCTAATTGAAATCCACACTTGCTGGTCTTTCAACAGCTTGGATAACTGCAACTCAAATATCAAACAATCTGTCTATCAAAATAAAAAAAGACTGACAGCTTGTTGCATTATTAATGATTTATTTCTTTAACAAAGACAGCATTAGCAGTGAACGTCTAAACATTCCTCACAGTACATTTTTCCCCCAGCAGATCATGATATAACATTTACATTGTGGATCAGTCGAAGACAAATGTATCAAAACCGAAGGTGTAAAAAGAATGTTTCAGGGACAAGAATAAGAAGAGTTCATTTGGATTGTCTTGCACAAAGCAGCTTGTCCCATTGGTGTGTTTAATGTGGAGTTCCGTTTTCTCATTCCTCGTTTTCAACTGGAAAAGGCACCAAGATAAATGAAAATGTAGTTGTGATAAAAAGCAACAATTAAGACACAAACGTCTACTTACTGTGACAAAATTGTGTTCAAGCAAAAGGATTTCCAAAAGCATCCCCGAAAGCATCGGCTGAGCCTGAGGTCTGGCCTGCAGAATTACTATGCTGTAACACACAAAAAAAAAAAAAAATCAATTCACTTTTTCCATCAAGAATCAACAAAATGAGTCCATATATATATTTTATTACCATAGCTACAGGTGGTGCACCAAATGGGTTCGTCTCTGGGGCCCCAAATGCTTTGTCAAACATGTCCTGGCCCTGTGACGGGGCTGAATTCATGGAGTTTGGAGCAGAAGAGAAAGCAGAATCAAGGTCAGGGGCAAAACACGGAGCTGTGGCAGCAGCTGGAGTCAAGGCCGAAAATGGCTTTGGAGCATCTGAAAAGACATAAGAAATTGTTACAGCTTTCAGGGCATTGATCAGGGGTAGTAAACACTCTTCCCAAAGGGCTGGTATCCAGCATGTTTTAGTTGTTTCCCTGCTCCAGCACAGTTGATTCACCTGTTCAGCAGCTCATGGAGCTCTGCAGAAGCCTGTTGATCACCTGTTCAAGAAGGGAAACAACTAAAACATGTTGGATACCAGCCCTTGGGGAAGGGAATTGATTACCCCTGGCATTGATGCAACATTTACTTTCATAATTCGATTAACAGTCGGTGAGTGCTGGAGCTAGTTTACCAAATGCAGACATCTGATTGATATCGAAGTCATCATGGTCTGCAGCATCCTGAGCCAGGCCCACTTTACTGGAGAAGTACTGATCAAACGCTCCCGACTCCTTGTTGCTGGTCGGAGGAGCAGAGCAAGGAGCGACCTCTCCCTTCCTAGCTGGGATAGCAGGGGGTTTGGCAATCTGGAAGTCCTTGAACATATCCTTTCCAGTTTTCACCCCTTTGCCTCCGAGGGGATCCAAAGCGGTAAAGGCACTGTTCTCCACTCTTGGAGCGACCTCTTTAGCAGGTGGCCTGGGAGGAGGGCGGGATGGGCCATGCTGGTCTCCCATTACTAGGAATGGGCCAGGCTGGAAAGGATTGGGTGGAACAGGCTGACCCCATTGGAGCTGAGGTGGAGAGAGAGGTGGTGGAGAAAATGGTGGCGTCACGTGTTGCCCCCAGACTGGGGCTTGCATGTGAGCGCCAAAGGCGGGGGGCTGAGGAAAGCCGGGTGTAGGGCCAACTGGAGCAGCCAATCCAGGCATGGGGAACATGGCTGGTGAAGCAGCAGGGGCACCCCACATGCCTGCAGCAGGGACATTCATGGTAGCAGGTGGGCCCAACTGAAGATTCCCTAAATGTGTTAAGGGGTGATATTTTTAATAAGAGAATTACCCAAAGTCATTCATGTAAAATTACAAATTTTCATGTGCATTACCCAGAGCAGCTATAGCGGGGGGAGTGGCGTTTGTAGGCATGTCGTTGAAAAGGTTGCCTGGAGTCGAAGCCTGCTCGATAGGAGTAGTGAAGAGCTCTGCTCCAAACAGCTCACTTGATGCAGACTGATCGCAGAAAAATAAAGTCACCTTATTTCATATTAATGTACATCTAAATCTTTATCAAATTGGTAACTTAACCACAGCTGAGCATGCTTGGAATAAAATCCCCATTTACCTGCATGCCTTGTTACTTACCAAGTGCTTTTACCCCTGAAGCATGAGTGTTAGAAAAACATGAGCGTAAATGAGAAAGAGCAGCCTTTTTTCAGAAGTGGAGCTAAGATACAATCAAGCCAAGCAACAGAAGAATCCTAGGTTAAAAACGTCAAGACAGAACAGATCTAACTCTTATAGGAAGGCATAAAATAAAAGCCTTGTATGGCATCTACACCCAGAACATTCACTCATACCCCAGTGAACAGCCCCAATTCATAGGAAAGGAAATGTTAAAACCAACCCCCCCTAGTCATGCAACACTACTGTAGTGCTGTGTCATTTCACCTTTGCACTCCTTCGACTTCGTCCACACTTAGAGTTCTGTGGAGGCGGACTTATGACAACCGAGTCGTTGCTATGGGTCGCTGGTTCTGGATGGGTCAGTATGTCGTTTAAGATGGAGGATGTTTTCATAGAAGAGTCAAGGAATGGGTTTTTGGTGGAAAGTGTTTGCTGACTTTCACTCCCATCCATCATTGTTATAGAGGTGCCCTGAGTTATGCTGCCCCCAAGTGGCCACTGTCCATTACTGAGAGCTAGGATCATGGATTTATTGGAAAACTCATTTTTCTGCTCACCAAGATTTTCAGAGTCTTTATTCAAATGACCATTAAAAACTGTCTTATTTGTGCCGTCAGCAGTGCCGTTAAGTAGGTCATTAGTGGTGATGGAGTCATCTGGTACAGAACTAGTAGGGGATTTAGAAAGGGGATCGTCTCTGAAGGGGTCGCCATCTGGAGCTGGGAAGTAGCCGAAAGTTGATGAAAAGGACATTTCTTTATGGAGGGCTGCCTTATAGTCTGGGCCACAGGAAGAGAGAAAGAAGCTATCCTTTATGCAATTTTGATTGCTGTCAACTGCAGCAGAGAAGTCCAGCAACAGAATTTCATTAGAGTCCTGGTTAACGTGAGAGGGACAGTCAGACAAAACAAAAAAAGAAGAGATTTGTGAATCAGTTCTGCAGAAAGACAAACAGGTGTTAACAAAATTAACAATGAATCACATGATGAGGACGTGGCTGTTTAAAGCTGCTACCAGAGGAATAAACACCAAAATATTCAGAACTCCTCTTCTAGTTTTGACCTTTTTACAAGGTAGAAAAAAAATCCGCTCTATTTCAGAGAGCCACTAAATTCAACTTGTAGCAGCTTTAAGATTAGACAAAATTAGATTTATATGAAGCAACAACTCAATTCTTAAAGAGCGAGTAACACCTAAATCAACTTTTTTTGTTGATAACCTATATAGATGAGTGTCTAATAGTGCTCTAGACATGTATTCATTTTTTTGGCAGATTAGTGCAACTTACTTAAAATTTAATATTTCAGTCCAAAACCATAATTATATCTCCATCTTCAGGTTAAAACTCTGCTCCACATTGATTTAGAGTCAGCCACAGCTGATGGCTAAGATGTACGAGGTGACATCTGTACTGTGGCTGCACTGCACTGGACTCCAGCTGACTCCACCTCCAGCCACTCACCTTGCCGATATGACACGTTACGGCTCGAAGCCGCTTGCCTCCTTAAAAAATAAAAGTCCTCCTCCACCTTTTCTTCTAGTGATCTAGTGATCATGGTGGACAGGAAATCCTCCAGCCTACTGATGTTTGTGTTTGCTTGTTCTCTTGAGCGGTGAGTCTGCTGTGTGTGCACGTGCACACATTTGTTATCGACTTGTTTTTCCAACAGAAACTGAGTGCGTGTGGGGGGATTGAGGGGGTGCTGTCAATCACTCAGTGTCGCTCTCTCGTTCAGCCAGGCAACGCCTCCTTTAGGAGCATTTTTCTAACAGGAAGTGTGGGTGAAGTAAGTCTCCACCCATGGTGTGCCTCACCCTGCAAATGTGTAGTTTTTACCATTAATCTCTGGAAATATGCATCGAAATGTTGTTGAAAATTAATTGAATTATGCCCATTTGTTGAAATCTATTGGCGGTTTCATAACATAACCATAAAAATCAGGTCTAAAACACATGGGAGCGGGTCTAAGTGTCTGGGCGACACCATAATAGATGCCATGTTTCCTTCTACGAGAGCCAGTAAGGACAAAATGCATTTACTGATTTGTAACAAACAGTTACAAAACTTTCCCCATTCATAAACGTTGTTTTACACATTTACCTCTTCATTTGCTGCCAGTGATCAAAGGGAGTCTGATGTGCTTGTCATTTTGCTGGAGGTTGCACTCTCAGGGATTTTTGACCCTAATGGCTATCCATTGCTAAGGTCTTAATTGAACACAAAAATACTGCTTGCTTGCAATGATTTTGGTATGTACTGCCCCCTATCGCCAGGGAAAATACAGTCACTCTAAAAAAGATCAAATTGCTCTTTAAGAATTGAGTTCACACACACTACACAGAATCATCTTTTTAAAGCATTGAGCTCATTAGGTTGGATCAATTCTTACAAAACAAAAAAATGTGGTTTTAAGGGAACATTCACAGAAAACAGCTGTTAGCCTTAAAAAAGTAAACTGATGTTGAAAATGTTTTAGAAAATATGCAATAAGGAAGTAGGGATTTGGAACTCTGAAGTCAAGCTCTAATATTTCATCTAGATAAGATAATAGAATACCTGACTTACATGTGGAACCTGGATGTCTGGAGGAGTCGTGATGTCTCCAAAAAGGTCAAGCTGCTCTACTGGCTGGATCAAAAAAAGAATCCAAAAACAGTAGTCATCAACTTTTTAATTAAAAATAAAAATAACCATTTGTATCAAGTTATTACTTCCTTACCTGGGCAGTTTTTCCATCATTGGCATTTCCATTCTAATAAAACAAACAGAACATCAGAGTTCTCACAAACTCATTTTTCCACACTCAAATTTTCTGATTTTAATTCTGTTTTTATTTTCCTGGACTAATTTTAATGTGTAGGTACAATTGTTTTCTCTAAAATCAGAAGAAAGTCACATTGGACTCATTATGCTACGATTAACATTAAATACATTCTGTAGAGACAGAAAAGATAGCAGAGAATGTTATTGAAATGAAAATGTTGAAAATGTTTCAAATACATTATAATCTTAATTATATGCAAGTCTTCAATAGAACAAGGTGTTAATTCTGTTAAATTGTGTAACGTTTTAGCATAAAATAAGTTAAAGTATGCCAACTTTGACTTACAAGATGCAAACAGGACACATTAGAACTACATTATTCACATTTATGCTGGTTTTTATTATTAAGAAGATAGAACGAGAACAAAAGTTTCAAACTCAAATGGTTTTTCCCCTCATATCCAGGCCTGGAAAGTACAATTTTCATACTTGTGTAGATATTTTAGTCACAAAGTCTGATTTTTTGTTGTTTTTTTTACCCCAAGTAAAAATTTAAAGTGCTTACCTCAACTACTGCAGAGCCATTTTCACCCTGTAAACACAGTTACACTGTCAATGATTACACAGGTTTTCCTAAATTGTACCAACTAGTGGGTCACTTCAGAGGAATGTCTGGAGGATGCGATTCACTGAGAAAACACAAAGAGGCAGTGTTGCCTCCCAGCCCTCCCACTTGAACATGTAAAGTGCCCCCCCATTAAAGAGAAAATAAAGTCCATGTCTAACATTAGACAAGAAGAATTTGATCAGATGTGTTTTAAAATTTTACCGTCTGTGAAGACTCCGCTTCTTTCTTTCTCACGTTGAAGATAACTTGGAAAAGATCTTTCAGATCAATGACCAATGGCTCGGCCTGTTTTTTAACACAAAAGCAGTCATTGTTCACCATTGTTTATACGTTTGTTTTACGTGTGTGTGTGTACCTGTTGTGCAGTCTTAATGGCAAAGAACTGATGCTGTCCTTCTGCTCCACACACATATCCAAATGCCCTGTTGTCCGTTACATCTCTGGCAATAAAGGAGATTTTGCTGACCGGATGCTCATGCTCAATTACCTGAAGGAGGAGAATATTTTATAAGCAAAGCTTTTCATTTTATTACCTTTAATTTGCAGTTGTGATGTAAAAACGCACTCCTGATTTCTCATCAATTATCTTTATGCCCGACATGGAAATGATGACCCAGATTCTCTGTTTGTGCTTGCCTTGGGACCGAGCAGCTACCGCCATACCCTGCAGGACAAAAATACAATAATGCTACTCTACTGCAGCAAAACATGCAAATATATGCCAACAGATACATGATGCACAAAATAGCTTTGCTTTACCTTCATTTTCATCATGGAGTCTTGGCACATTTTGTCTCCACGAGCCTCCCGGACATCGTCGATGCCAATCAGCTTTGCTTTGTACCTCACGCCGTCTCCTTGAAACCTTCCCAGCAGGTACTCATCAGTCTTTTCAGGTGCTAAAAAAGAAATATTTGTGTCACTAATGATTTAACATTCATTTTTCACAGATTTAATAGGTACACATTAAATGAGTATGTGGTGCAATTATTACAAGCTTTTTCTAACTTATAAGTGTCATTTTGGGAAGTTCTTTTGAATTATTTGCATTTGTTTTTTGAGCATTTAAATATTTTGCAGTTACAAACCCAACAGGAAGCACTGCTCTTCCATTTTGTGGTTTTTTCCCCACCCTCCCATTTCCTTACCTCATTAGACATTTAGTTAATTGCCCACCAACCGGCTTATTTGGCAATGGCATTCTCCAAAACAGATTCTTTATACTCTGCAAATTCTGACCAATAAGCAGCCTGGAGTTTCCAAGATGGGAGTGCTGCAGCGAACTTTGGATGCAATTTCTAAACATCCTAGTTGCTGCGTTAATATTCAATTTGAAAGAAAAAAAAATAGCTGAATGTTAAAAGCCACAAAATATAACAGTAAAACCAGTTCAAGATGGGTGCCACAGCTAAGCAACATTAGCAAACACAAACATTGCTACAACTCAATTCGACAGACAGATCTATATTTGGTGTTAGTAACAGTCTTTCACAACACGTACTCCAAAGGGCCAGCACTTCGTGTAAAATGCTGCCATGTTGCACAATTTTTGAAGATTTGACCAGAACAGCTGAAACCATTTCTCAACAAGGGAGTTTAAAAGTCATGGAATGCCTACATTGAAAAGAATTTATTTTTTATACTAGAAAGTGAACAAATACATTGGCTGTGTTTGGATCATGAACTCTACCACCTAGAATAGTGTTGCCAAGAGTACTACATGCAGGAGCTCCTGAAGCATTTCAGAGTCTTGGATGCAGTTTATTTAAAGCTACGCGTTTCACAAACAGAATACCAAATATTCACTTCCTGACAAGTCACTGGATGAAACTGCAATAAATGTCAGTAGCCAACAACTTAAACAGATCGGGTACAAGATTTACACCCAACTGTCAGAAAAGGAAATTTTACTTAAAGTGGGCATACGCTTGTTAATTCAATACATTTGCAGTGGTCTCTAGTATGAATTAATGCCCTTGTGAGTTCTCTGGAAATAAGCTCTGGCGCTCCTGTTTCAGGAAGTAAAAGTTAGCCAAAGGAGTGGCGGGCAGGAAAAAGCTCATTATTCACAATATTTGGACATCTCGCCTCTGATTGGCTAACACTGACTTCATTTGCTCTGCAATGTTGATGTTTAATCTTCACAAACAACAAGCCTGAAGAAGTTCTGCCATGTTTTGGAGTTGCTATTGCTAACAGTTAGCTTCTACTATCCAAGACGTGCTCTGCTGTCTCCTGGACGCTAAATTAACACAGTGGCTTTCCCCGGTCATCACAAAGAGCTGTGTGGCTTTTTCTGACCCGAGCACCCCCCCCCCAAATCTATTTTTTTTCAGTGGCTAATGCAGGCAATAGGGGTAGAAGACTATTTTCAAGTTCAGCAAGCATGTGAAAGTGCGAACGATCGCATTTAAAAAAACATTACACATTTCTCAGTGAACCCCACCTTTTAGGTGCAGTTCAGAGGAAAGGTTGCCAATTTTTTTTAAAAGTTGCAGATTGCTCTCCCAATTTTGGAAAAAACAATGTACAACAGGTTTTAACCTGATGGCCAAGTTAACGACTAGTCACAGTGAATTCAGTGACAAAGTGGATTACTGTCATTTAATAACTTGTCAATTCAGAACACTTTATAAAAATGTCCGGTGCAATCTGGAACACGAACACCAAAGCGACATCTATTGTGTGGAGGTTGTAGTTGCAACAATAGAACAAGGTTTCCAGCCATCAGGATGCCAGGTTCGCTGCCGATACGTGAAGTGACCAGCCATCACCATGTCCAGTGACGACCTAAATTCACTCTGGTTTTAGATCTTTTATGGTCGCTCCTCTTCTGAGAAGGATAACAACGTCTTCTGGCCTCAGAAGCAGCTGCTTGACTTGCCACAGTGCCAGCCTCGCTGTGCCGAGCATACCGTTTACAGCAGTGTTCCCCAACCCTGGTCCTCAGGGCCCACTGTCCTGCATGTTTTTCATGTTGCACTTTCAAACAATAGTGTTTCCCTGCTGCCACACACCTGACTCAAATGAATGAGTGATTAACAGGCATCTGCAGCACTTGAAGTCCTCCTGAGGAGGCAATGCAGATCAGGTTTGTTGAAGCAGAGACATGGAAAACATGCAGGACAGTGGGCCCTGAGGACCAGGGTTGGGGAACACTGGTTTACAGTATTTGGAAACCTGCAATGGTGCCCTCTATTGGCTGGTAGATGTAAGCAAACCCAGTGTCGTGCCCGGCAAAATAAATATTTGATTTTTTTATTAAAATATAGCTTTAAAGGAAATACTGTACCCTACATTCATTCAGCAAACCTCTAAACGTCCCATGGAGGGATTATTTAAAAAAAAAAAGACTCTTTTTATTAAATTGTTCCATATTCAACCTTTTTTTACTTGGGCAGAGCTCATGAAGAATCACAAGCCTGCAGAAGTGACTCAAGGGCAAAGTTTCTTCAAGAAACTAACATTCATTGACCCATTAAAACAACATCCAGCTCATGCTGTGCACAGCTCACCTTTCTTCTTTTCTTTCTTGAGTGGAGTCTTGGTTACAGCTGTCGCAGGGGAGTTGGGTGGGGTGTTCGTGGTTGGGGCTGTAGGTGGGGTGTTGGGGTCGGCAGAGACTGGTACGCTGTTTTCCACCGCTGCAGACATGGTGTGTGTGTTTGGAGGGAGGGGAGGGTCAACCTCACTGGACAAGTGACAATATGAGGAAAAGCAGACAGCAACTTCGTGTTCTCGGGTAGTGATGTCGAGTGACGATACGATTCTTCAACACCCACACATGCTTCTCTTTTTTGTTTGTCTGGAGCACAAAAGGTGAAGAGGACAGTGAGTGGCTTCGGTGGAAATATACGAGTTATGACAACTGGTAAATATGTTAAAGGACAATTAAAATCATTTACTGCTAGACTAACAGCAGAAGCACCCATCAGGAGAGGAATGAGATGCTTGACCAATGAAGATCTCACACTCATGAGATGCTCTTAAAATCTGCCTTTTAATTTTAAAAATGGGTTTTAAAATTACTTCTTTTTTTTTTTACGTAAAGTTTAAAAGTGTTTATTACAAACCTCATGAAATCCTGCAAAACTTTTAAATGCTTTCAGTTATGGTGACTTTCTCAGAATGGGAAAACAAGCCCTGTAAATCATACAGCCAAAGCATGTGATTCGTCAGGTCAATAAAACTTCCAGCTGAATCAGAGGATCAGCAGCATCTCCGTCATGGCCTTGACCAAAAACTCCCTCCCATTTATCAGCTAAAAAGTGAACTTGGCAGCAAAACAGGCCAACATTACAGGAAACAGAAAATTCCACTGCAGCTTTTAAAAAAGTACTTGGAGATCTTTTATAATAAAAAGCATCATTCAGACATTTAATTAGTCAAAAAGCCACTGTAAAAGGTGAACAATCACACGCATTCAGCTAAATGGAAAATAGAAAAAAAAAAGCCATAAAAGCACTTCTGGCCTGCACAAGCACTGGAAAGCCACCAACACAAACCCTGCTCAGCCTGACGTACCTTTAGGAGCAGCTCCAGAGGAAACACTGCTTCGGAGAACCAGTGGAAAAAAAGCCTGTGACTACTGCAGTGTAGACCAAAGTCCGGAAATGGTCAAAGGTTGAGCACTTAAAAGGTTAATCTTACGCTAACAGAGGAAAAGATCTCGTGATGCCCAGCTAGGCAAGTGCAGAAGGAAAATTTATTGGGACAGTTTCAGGATAAAAAAAATCATTAGCAAAAGAAGAAAATCCAAAATTTCTAATACTGAAAGGTTTTTTGGTGAAGAGGATGCAAAAAACAACAAAAGAGTTGGATCCAGAGGAAATCAGAGTGAGATAACTTGTGCACACATACAGGTTAGAGATTTAATTTCAGCTTTGTGACACTAAATATTTCACCATTAACACCAGCTCAAAAATCCTAACTCCTCTCATTGGTTTTAATGATCAGATTTTCAAATGGAAACTTTTTTTTGGGTGGGGAATCGAGCTATAATGCCAAACGGTCTCCAGTGGGACATGCGGGTGGCTAAATGTATGATTTAAACCTGTAAAATTAAGGGGTTTAGAAAAAGGAGAGTCCTGTAAAAACATTTAGTTGGATTTAAACTGGAAAGAGCAATTCTTGAACAGTTAAAAACAATAAAATCATGAGTTTATCTGCAACTCAAAAAGGTTTGGAAGTCCATGTTTGGTTGAATAATCTGTCATGTAAATCACTGCATGCTGATTTTGTTGTCAAGCCCCTAAAAAGGCAAACTTTAGCACTCGTTAACTTGCACAAGTCTGACACATGATCGTTCCTGTCCATCACCCAGAGCGACTAATAAAACCACTAATGTCAGCACTTCCCTGCAGACCTGAGTTAAACGGTTACACTTTAACAAGCAGAGAAGGTAATCACATCTATTAGAATGAAAGAGGAGGAATCTGGAGCTTTTAACAGCATCCATTAGTGTCACCACACCAGAAACGGTTGAATTCATATTAGTCAGCAGAACAGACGGCAGTGCAAGGGCTGAAATGTCACAATCCAGGGCCTCAGGAAACGTAAACTGTTGCACATCTGGAGGAAATAAGGGGAGTGAGTCAGTCTGCCAATGAATGAGATGGTGAAATACCACAAAGGGCAGACAAACACTTTCCAAACTTTAAAAAGTTTTAAAACATCAAAATTAGGTGTGCATGGACAATACAAGCAAGGAGAAATAAAAAAAAATTTAAAACTTGGGAAAAGTTTAAATGAAAAGTGAGCAACCTTCTGAAACAAAAGTGGCATCAGCAATACAAAGAACACATTTTATAATTTTAAAAAAAATCATATTTTTATAGTTTTCCCCAACATATAATTAACTCACACTTGTTAATCTGGTTTAACTTGGATGTTAAATGCTACTTCTAATATACCTACAGAGGTGAGACCGCTCCCAAGTTTTAAAGCACTGATAGAAGACAGAGAAAAACAACCTACCTGTTTAAAAAGCTCCAAATGGGACTTGGAAGATGTTTGTTCTCGTGAAGCCTCCACGATTCTGCTGCTAAATCAGTCTAATCTACTTCAGCCTTGGAAAAAGAAAAAGAAAAAAAAGAACAACACAAACCCGAGCAGGAGCCAGAGAGGGTTTAGAGCTAAATACCAAGGGCAGAAAGGAGAGAGGCTGCAGAGAGCTCTGAGTTTAACCCTTCACTCACTTACTGCAATTTCAGCTGGTAGGGGGCGGGGCTCTGCACATGTGGGCAAATTAGACCCTCACATGTGTGATGCTTCCATGCTGTCATAAAAAAAAACTCATTACATTTACTATGTTTACAACTTATTAAAGCATTAATTTCTGATTTTTTTTCTTTATTCTAATGAGCAAATTAAGACAAAAAAAATCAAGTTAAATGGCCAGATTTAAACACTCACACTGTGCATGTCATCATAAAGTAAAAATTTCATTGTAAGCTTGAAAAGCATAATTTCAGCAAAAGTACGTCAAGTTTTTTATTTGCAACTATTTTATTACTGAGTTCACAAACTCTGCAGGGTCCAGTCAATGAGGACTGACTGAACAGGTGTGCTCTATTTCTTCATTATCACCTCATCAAGCAGGTGAGCCATCTGGAGCTGTTTTCAAACACAGTATTTACATTTTAAAAGGTGAAGTAGACTAGGAGGAAAACAAAATGTACACCAAAAATCTTTAAATTAAATTCTCAAAAAAAGAAAAGTGCATAGGCTCAGCGACATGATGACTTATATGACCACGTTTGCAAAAATAAAAAATTCTGAGCCAAGAGAAGAACACTCTCCAGGAGGGAGCCATGTTATTATCCATGTCTGCCTCTGAGTCAAGAATTCAGAGCAGATGCAAACTAGTCACGAATAAAATGGATGTTTGAGCCTATCTGAAGTGTATTTCTATGTGAACGCTATTTTAAAAAAAACAATTTTATCCATTACAGGTGGCTTTCTGAACAGCCTCAGTTCAGAAAAATAGAGGTAAATCCAAAAGGACTGATGAGCTAACAGCTAGCTTTAGTGCGGCCAAGAACAGAGTTTACTGATACTCTTAAAACAGATCCAGTCTTTAACGTGTCAGTGCAGTCATGGATCATTTAAAACTAGAGCTATACTCTGTAATAAAGTACAGGAAACTAAGATCAACCTGAACCAAAATAACAAAATCATAGCATGATGATGGTTTAAAACATTTTAGGATCTGAAGTAAATTGCAGCAGGCCTGGTTTGGCATGCTTTTACTTAATTAGATTTAATACTTTCTGATAAGATTTTACTAAATAAATCTCAGTTCATTAGTTTCTGTACAGATGACAAAAGCTTAACTACCATCTCACAATAAGGCAGCCAATGTAAAGTAATCCATTTAAAAAGTTAGCAACGAGCCACATTTAGCACCCTAGAACAATAAAAAGGGGTGTTGAATTTTTGCTCTGGTCCAAATGGACCTGAAACTCCTGCCTGAGGGGAGTGGTTTAAACAGTCCATGACCATGATGAGAGGGGTCAGCTGCGATTCAACCTGCATGCCTCAGTGATGGACATGCCCCACTTCAGGTCATGGGTGATGGTGGTCCCAAGGAAGCGGAAGGAGTCCACGGTTGAGATGGGGAGTCCATCAGGGTTATGGCGGGCAGTGGAGCTGACACTCTCCTGAAGTCAATAATCATCTCTTCTGGGCATTCAGCACCAGGCTGTTGCTGCTGCACCAGGACGCCAGACGTTCCACTTCCCTTCTGTAGGCAGACTCGTCCCTATATCTGAGATCAGGCCACTGAGGGTGGTGTCATCTGCGAACTTGACCAGCTTCACAGACTGGTGGCTGAAGGTGCAGCAGTGGGTGTAGAAGAGCAGAGGGGACAGGACGCAGCTTAGGGGGTGTTGATGTTGGTGGTCCAAGTGTCTGAGACATTCCTTCCCAGCATCACATACCTTCTCCTATCTGTCAGGAAGTGTGTGACCCACCAGCAGATGTGGTAGGGCACGTTTACCAGGGGCAGCTTGTTCTGGAGTGTTTTTAGAATAAATAATAAATAATTAAAATGTGTTTTTCCTCAGAAGCAGTTTTATATGATGAGGAAATTTTCACATTAAGCACAAAAGCCTCAAAACCATATTTAGGGTCTCTTTTGGAATAAACGAACATACCGTTTATGTTACCCCCCACTGCTTTGGAGGCAGACATCTCATTCAAGAGAAAAAACAAATTCATGAGCAAAATTCAAACACTGAGACAAATGAAGACAGAATTTCTTCGTCTTTGTGGTATTTTTTTCAACAAATCTTGCTAAATTGGACAACATTGAGCTGAACTTGCAAACACTGTCAGCATACATAATAAAATGAAAAACTCCAACGTATCCATTTCTGAAGAAACATTATTCACACTCAACGTTATTTTATGGAAACGATGAATGAGACAGAACTGATGAGCAAGAAACAGCACCACAGTTACTAATCATTGCTAACACAGCATAATATTTAAAGTGCAGCCTTGACATTTCCCCTCTCCTGCACTAATCTCACTGCAATTACTGTTGGATGAAAACGCTCATCAGCCCCCCATGAATAACTATCTGTTTTGCTTTTGATGCCAGAGAGTGATTCAGTAATTGCAGTTTTTATGTTTGCTGCTCTAAGCCAGCAGTAGCTGATGGGATGTTTCCCACAAGTTACACAGGAAGTGTTTTTGTTTCTTGTTTGTCGAAGCAATAATAGATGTTTGTTTAGGGGAAAATTGAAAAGAAGAGACGAGTCATTAGTAAGAGCAGAGATCAGTGGGAGATAAAGACAAAGACATCAAATGTATTCAACAAAAAAAATCTTTGGAATCAGAACATGGAACCCAAATACGAAGAGGTCACCACGGACATCTGCACTGACGTAAGTGGTGAGGTCAGTGCGAGATTTTTTTCTGGTAGATTTCACTTCTGTAAACTTGTGGTTTTTATTTCAATGGTGATCTGTTACCCAACAATGCATTGTAAAAATATATTAATGTAAAGGGGATATGTTGTGAAAAATGTACTTTTTGTATGTTTTGTGCTGCCATGTGGGTCTCTACTGCCTCTCTAAACACTCCAACCTTGGGAGAAAAAAAACAGTCCATCTGTTTTCTGTCAGAGTTTGGTTTAGGAATTATAGGCCTAAAATGAGCCGTTTCAAAAAGTCCCCGATTGTGACATCACAAGCTCCAGTCTCTGTGAAAGCGGGAAGAAGAGGCTGAATTTTTTCAAAGAACATAATACTTCATAAACATGTTTGCTATAGACCGTAGGACTATTATACCTTTTTTTTCTTTCTTTTTTTTTCAAAAACAGTCACAATATATATCTGAAACTGAGGAGTAAAAATCAAATAACCGAGGAAAAAAAAAGTTCAGAGTTTTTTTGAGTCAATTTTTTTTCATATAATTCACACAAAAGATTCTTTTCTTTTGCACATTTAATTTTTCTTTTCATTTTTTTTTCATTTATTTTGAACCAAATTTTTCTTGGTTGTTTTCAAAATTTCAACAAGTCAGTTAGATGAAAGATTATGAACAGTTATTAGCTAATCTGTTGTAGAATGCTCTTTGAAGGGCTTTAGTTATAAGAAACATAGATTAGTTCTGGCCAATCTTACATGTTAACAGAGCTATGTCCATGCATTAACCAGAAGCTCATGAAAAGACAAATTTAAATAAATTGTTAAAAAAGTGTATCACCTTTTCTGTAGCTGCTTCTCCTGTATGGGTCTAAAGTAGCTGGTGTCTACTGCTAGTAGTCACCAGGTGAGATAAAGAGGACACTCTGGACAGGTCCCCAGTCCATCATAGGGACACAAGACAAACAAGATAGACAACAATTCACAGACTCAATCAAGTCTAATCACAACTCAGAGTCACCTATCCTAATAAACATGTTTCTAGTAAGAATTCATGCAACTCTTCTTTCATAATGCTTTAACCTGCTGTAATATTTACGTTTTGTGGTTATTTACATACTTCATGATTGTTTGTTGCATCAATTTCCAGCATCTACAACAATCTCTATAATCTTTCTTTGTTTTCACATGTTTTTGAAATCTGTCAGATGTAAAGATCAAAATTGTTGAGTCATGAATGACTCACAGGAATCTGACCTTCGACCTGAATTCTTTTTGTTACACATCAGCAGCCATAACTGTTGGAAACCTTTGATTGTATGTTTTCTTTGAAGAGTTAATTTGCAAAAACACACGTCATTTTTCATCAAATTCACCAAACTTTGTTTGATTGATTTTACCTAAGGTAAATAATAAAAAGATGCATTTTTGACCTATTCATTTTTGCATCTTGCTATGCCAGTTTGTTATATTATGATGATATCGGATGCTGTGGTTGCATCTCTAGAGGATGTGTGTCAAACTAAAAGTCTATAGCCAGATGTACACTACTGAGCAGGGTGGAAGGCTGAGAAATGAGAGCAAAAAGGGACAAAGGAAGGATGTCTTTCCTGCTTTCTATCTGTGCTCTGCTGACAGAGGCTGGTTTTAGGAGATGAGCCACTGCAAATCCAGATTAATGAAAAACCAGTCTGGTTTTTCTCTTTTGTCACCATGAGAACAAGCTTTTTCATTACATCTTCATGACGTCAGTTTTAATATAATGTGTCTGCATGTAGCTGCAAACTTCAGAAGAATATATGATTGTTTTTATTAAAACGATAATATGATGTGTTCTGTGATTCAGGAAAGAAAATATCCCATTTAACAACCCTTTATGTGATTATTTTTCCAGCTGTGATTTATTGATGTTTTGATTAAAATCACACATGAAACTGATGCTTTATTCGATGCACTTAGATAAACCTTTTACTGAGGTGCAGGGATTTTGATCAAATTTACTCCTACAAGCAGGTTTCAAAACATTTTTTAATGAGAAAAAAATTTCCAAAAGTGATACATTTTATTGTTTCATCTTTATTTATTGTACAACTTTTAATTTTTCTTGTGAATCAATTTTACTGCTGTCACACCTAAATTTCCCCACCCAGGGACAGTAAAGGATACTTCTATTGTTTTCTATGAGGCAGAAATGAGGGGTTGTTTCAGGATAAAATGCTGACAGAGACAAGCTCCTGGGATGTGCTCTTTCTTTGGTTTATGACAGGGAGGCCACACATTTCAAATGTTAAGTGTTCTTGGACGTGAATCCTGGAACTGGCCACCGGCGCAACCACAATCCAAGATGGTCACTCATCTTCAGTCCATATTTAGGCCCAATCCCAATACTCGCACTTCCACCCTTGTGCCCTTCAATTGCGCGTTCCCGGCCAGGAGTGCGAGTATGTAGGGTGTCCCAATTCTCAAGTGTGGAGGGTGGCCATGCCCCCTTTGCACCCTTGATCTGCACTTTGCCCAAGTTCGTATAGATGCAGACTTTGGGCAAGGGTATTACCCACAATCCATTGCTGCATGGGAAGTTTGAGAAGAAGGCAGAACGAAGGCCCAATCCCAATACTCGCACTGCGCCCTACTGTCTTAAGTGAAGTGCACTTGGAGGAAGTGCGCAGTAAGGCTTTGAGTGTGCAGTACACAAGTGTGCAAATAATTGCCAAATTGGGACAGTGAGCATTGTGTGATTGGTCGCAACGCATGCCGGTCGCTTTTTGTGCTACTTTTTAAAAAATCTTTATTAACAACTTTCAAACAAGCAAACAAACAATTATTTGACAAAATTTACATTAATTGCTGTTCCCATTAAATCTTAGTTTAAAACATTCAGAGCATGTATCATGAATTGTCTTAAAATTAACTTCTTTCGTTTGAAACTACATATTTTCAGAAAAGCCACTTGAGCCTTCTTCTCAAAATTCCCACGCACCAATGGATTGTGGGTAATACCCTTGCCCGAAGGCGAAGTGCGGATCAATGGTGCAAAAGGGGCATGGTCAACTTCTGCATTTGAGGATCGGGGAACCGTACGCACCCGCACCCCTGGACTGGAACACACAATTGAAGGGCGCAAGTGTGGAAGTGCGAGTATTGGGATTGGGCCAATGGCTCAAGTGCCTTTTCTGAAAATATGTATTTTCAGATGAAAGAAGTTAATTTTAAGAAGAATAATGATATTTATTCATGCTCTGGATGTCTTAGACTAAGATTTAATGTAGACAGCAATGAATGTAAATTTAGTCAAATAAGTTGTTAATAAAGATTGTTTAAAAAAGTAGCACAAACAGCAGCCGGCATCCCAGCATGCGTCGCGGTCGATTACATAATGCTCCCTGTCCCAATTCGGCACACTTGTGTACTACGCACTCTAAGCCTTACTGCGCACCTCTTCTAAGTGCACTTCATGTAATGGCGTAGGACGCAGTGCGAGTATTGGGATTGGGCCCAAAATTAAAGGCACACTTGGCAGTTTTGGCTTGCTTTTAGCACCCCCTAGTGTTCCGTTAGGAAAAGCAACAGTGAAACTTATCTCCTCGCTGTACGTTCGTCTAAATGCTGAAATGTCTCCTCAGTCTTCATTAGTTTTTACAGGAAGGGTTCACCACTAAATCAAACAAATCAGCTGTGTTCATGATGCAGGAAACTTGCTGGAAGCAGACTGCAACACTGGCATGTCAGCTCCATTTTACTAAGTCCAACAGGTGGCGGCCTGCCACTCTAAAGTTGCAAGTGCAGTATTCTGGCCACAAAGGGTGGTGGGGTCTGAGTGACATTTCATCAACCCTGTAAAGGGTCATTTTAGATTTTGATTTAGATTTCTGGATTTTAAATCAAGAAAATTATTTTAAAATGTGAAAAAGTTGCATAGTATGGCTTTAAGGTAGACTTAGACTTGATCCTTTGTGTCCCAATGCCTTTGCGTCTCCCAGATGTGTCATTCTAAAAATACAACATACAGCAGCAAGAAACAAGACTGGAAGTACCTTCCTCATATTGTGTCACAGTGACACACACTATTATGAGGTGTTGTGGGATTTAACATGTAACTGACAGTAAAAGTGAGCTTTAAACTCTCCACAAGTGTTTCCACACAGTTCCAGCCTTCATTTCAAAAACAGGAAGTCTTTCTAGTCAGGAGAAAATTGGCCAAGAACCTTACCTACCCCCTGGCTTCCTGAGAAAGTTGGGAGGAAGCTGCTGAATCTCGTAAAAGTGATGACTTCAGCACAT
Organism: Aphyosemion australe; assembly: GCA_006937985.1. Classification (NCBI taxonomy): domain Eukaryota; kingdom Metazoa; phylum Chordata; class Actinopteri; order Cyprinodontiformes; family Nothobranchiidae; genus Aphyosemion; species Aphyosemion australe. Next base: position 2,546,905 of record SSNS01000058.1, on the reverse strand, counting down.
ATTTGTGCCTCTCCATTGAGCCATGAATCCCCCCTTACACCGCCCCAATTCTTATCCCAGATACTGGCAAAGAATCAGGACAGGGAAGCTCTCAGATCGGCTGTGGAAACTTCGGGGTGAAAGTGTTTACTTAAGTCAGCAGGAAAATACAATCAGTGTGCTGAATAAACTCAAAATCTACAACAGCTGTGTGCTCTAAAACAGACAAAAGGAGAGGTTTGTCCACTCCTCCATGAATCAACTGGTTTCATCCTAATCCTAACTCATAAATTTGATACTGCTTAACTGTTCCTTTCTCTTTTATAAAATAATCTGAACACACTTCTCTCTCCTTGTGTCAATCTAATTTCTGCAGACTCATCAAAAGCTTCCCAGAGCACATGACAGGCCACTTGATTCAACAGTTCAAAACTTCCTGTACATTGTGCAACGCTTGTTTTCAGTTTTCACCAGGAAACAAACTAAAGAAGAGCATGAAGCATATTAATGTTTACATGTGCATCCGTCAGGATATTTCACCATATTGCTCCTATAAACCAAACTTTGTTTTGTCTCCCCGTTAACAAAATCTGATCTTTTTTTTACTGCTCAATGTTGCCACCTTGTGGATTCAGGTTAGAACTGCAGCTGGTGTTCCTTTCAAGCCTGAGCTGTTTACAAAGATTTAAAATATCTTTAATTCTGATCTAAGAGGCTGAATTTGATCCAAAGTCCTTTTCTACATCCCAGATTTCAACCTATAGGAGCAATGAGTCATTTGTGCCAAAGTGTAATAACATTTACAAAACCCCCAAACACCAAACCCTAACCCTAACGCTAAATATTTGTACTTCTTGCTGAAAACCTGAACAAAGTCTACAATTCAGGAAAGACAAAGACTGACCAAGACTGCCAGTTTTCAGTTTTCTTATGGACAATTAAACAGTTAATTATTGAGTTTTACTCTGTTGATGTTGTGAAAAAAGACCAAAAATATCTGCCTTTACAGCAGTCCAGTGTATATGTTTAAGTCTCCATCCTCAAAAAACTCCTAAAAATAATTAACTGATTTAAATTGTAACATTATAACATTATTTATGTATAATTTTATATCAAATCTCAAACCCCTACTATATTCTGCTTCTGAAAACAAAATGGTTCAATGCATAAATGTGACTTTTCACGACTCCATAACATTTGAGTTAGAGCTTCCTTTTCCTTATAAGATAGAAAAGTTAATTTAATCTCATTCATTTCATTTCATTTTTATTTCAAGCCAGTAGTGTGCCATGTGCAGAACAATTACAGCAGAATTTATAAAACATACACACTATCTGCACAATTATTTTTTGCACAAACAGGTCGATCCAAGATGGCAGCCCTACTAGTCTGTTGTGTGTTTGTCAGCTCCTGACTGTTTTTTGTTTTTGCATTTGTCTGATCTTATAGTTAATATTTTCTTTCAATTTTGTGTAAACTTTGAAGCAGATGACATAAGTAACACTCTCATTATTTTTGGGACGTTTTTTGACTAATGGAATTTGACGGATGGTCCTGGATTATTTCTCAACCTCAACCTTGCTGCGAAGACACTGCGGCCTGTATCCTGAGAGAGATCCTGTTTGACCACATTCCTAGAGAACAAAGGGAATGCTGTGTGGAGTAGCTGATCCAAAACTTCTTACAAACTACAGCAACCCGCAATCTTCGACCATATTCAGCCTGGGTCCTCCTCGCCTTGACCTGACCTGCTGTGGCTCGGACCTTCACCGGCCTGGTAAGAGCCCTTCACCATTCTTGGCTGTGGTCCTGAGGGTTTCTGTCTAGCCCTTCCTGGAATTCTGCTGGTCTCTGCCTGGCTTTATCTGCTTCTGACAGCCTAAACTGGCTTTCCATCATCTTCGGACTGGATTGCTAATCCAGTCAAGTTGGCTTGTGTCTGCTGAGCCCACTTGGATCCTGGTTCTCCTGTGGCTTCCATTACTTGGCCCAACTGCAGTCACTAAGCCTGGTTCTGCTTTGACTTTCTGGCTGGGCCTGTTTTCAGTACCTGGATCTTGGCTGTGTGGCTTATCTTGTTGTCAAGTAGGTGCTAAACGCAACACCTCCTGGAGACAGAGACTTCAGCACTTTTCCTGTAACCTGGATTAATTGCTGATCCACTCACAAGCATCCTGCTGAGTTGATCTTTGTAAGATAGGAGACTGAAGATTATTTGCCTCGAGGGGACGTAAAACCTGAAGAGGATTCATCATACAAAGGACTCTTACTGGATCTCACACCTAAACCCAGCTCGGCCCTTCTGCAACCCTCAGAACTGACAGAGCCTGTTCATTTGTTGCTCAAAAACATCATTCTGCTGACCCTGTGTTTTGTATAATGAAGATTATAATGTTTTTGATAGCCTCATTGTTTATTCTGGCTGTTTTGGACTTGGGACCATGTTGTGTCCCCTTGGTGAATATTAATATGCTCAGAATGAGAGATACTTATTATCGTGGCACTAATTCTCACTTAGCTAGGGATACTGAAACTAGACCAACTCACTTTGCTCTGATCTTTAACGTGTGGTCAAACCTGCCTGGAGAAGTACCCAAACTCAAACCTTTTCTTGCTTTACACACTCTTACTCTCTCACAACACAAAACTCACTGCATCGATTCAACATACGTTATGACTACCCCTAAATGTCAAGTGAAACGCAGATTGATGATTGTCTTACTTTTACTATTATCTGGAAATGTGCAACCAAACCCTGGACCTGATCTGCAATGTACACAAACTCCTGCTGATTTCCAACAATTGTCTGGTCTCAAAATTGTTCATCTGAACGTTCGCAGTTTATTACCAAAGATAGACATGGTCAGAATCTGGATTAAATCAACAGCTGCAGACATCGTAATCATTTCTGAAACATGGCTGACTAAATCCATAACTAATGAGGATATTAACATAACTGGATACAATGTTTATCGCACAGACCGGCCGAACAAAGGTGGGGGTGTAGCAATTTATGTTAGAGCAAGATTAAATGCATCAATAGTCTTGTCTGAGTCTATCTGTAAACAAATGGAGTTTTTGGCTTTAAATGTGGAAATTGCCAAATCACTTTCTATAACTGTTGCTGGGTGCTATAGGCCTCCATCGGCTTCCAAGGAGGCATTATCATCCTTAAAGCATCTCCTGTCCAAATTAAATTATAACGAACTCCTACTGGCTGGTGATTTCAACTGGGACTGGCAAAATGCAGCTTCAGATGAATTCAAAAGCTTCTGTGACTCCATTAATCTCAGCCAGTTGGTCAACCAACCCACAAGACCCAATCTTAAGAATCCTGACAAGTCCACCTTGATTGATTTAATTTTAACAAATGTGCCTCATAAATTCTCATCATTAGGTGTTTTCTGCAATGACTTGAGTGATCATTGTGTTGTTGCCACTTGCAGGAGCACTAAAATGCCTAAATCCAAATCACGCATCATCTGCAAGAGAAATTTTAAACAATTCAGTGAACAAGCTTTTCACAAGGATTTGTCCTTGGTTAATTGGAGGCAAATAGATTTGTTACCAGATGTCGAGCTAGCATGGGCATTCTTCAAAGAGACTTTCATGGAAATTGTAAATAAGCACGCCCCCTTCAGGAAACTCAGAATCAAAGGACGAGAAAATCCCTGGTTCACCCCCGAGCTGTCAAATATTATCCATCAGCGTAATGTGGCATGGGCCAAAGCCAGAAAAGGAAACCTCCCCTCTGATTGGGCTATCTTTAAACAACTAAGAAATAAATGTACTACTCTCATCAAAAAGGCCAAATCAGACTATTACTTATCTATCACAACTGAGAACCTAAATAATCCACAGAAATTTTGGAAAGTCATTAAGTCTTTATCTGTCAACTTAACTTCTCATGCTCTTCCAAAATTTGTCCTAAACGACTCTGTCCCGGTGCATGATAAAACTGAGGTTTTAAACTGTTTTAACAAGCATTTTATCTCATCTGGTTCAGTGTCTACTTCTACTGGAACACCCTCTGTGTCGCCCTGCACAGATTCCCAAATGACCCCTGGTGCCTCTTTTAACTTTGTTCCGTTTACTGTAGAGCAAGTGCATAAAATTATTAGAACTCTGGATCCCAGAAAACCCTCTGGCCCAGACATGATTGAACCCTATTTTTTGAAAATGGCTGCTGATTTCATTGCAGAGCCTCTTACAGTTATTTTTAATCTATCTATCAAAACCAAACAAATACCATCAGTTTGGAAGTCTGCTTTTGTGACTCCTTTACTAAAAGGTGGTGACCCAGCTCTATTAACAAATTACAGACCAATATCTAATCTGTGTGTCCTGGCAAAAACTCTAGAGACCCTAGTAAGTGAACAATTGAAAGACTTTTTATATTCAAATGACCTTCTCTCAAACCTGCAATCAGGTTTCAGAAAAAAGCACAGCACCATCACTGCAGCCACAAAGGTGATCAATGACATTCTTGTTGCTCTGGATAAAAAGCAGTACTGTGCCTCACTTTTTATTGATCTGTCAAAAGCCTTTGACACTGTAGACCATGCTGTTTTAAAACAAAAGCTTCCTTGTTTGGGATTGTCTGAACATGCGATCTCATGGTTCACAGACTACTTGAATGACAGAACTCAATGTGTTAAATGTGATGGGTTGTCCTCTGAATTTTTGAGTATCCACAAGGGAGTACCACAGGGTTCGGTTTTGGGACCCCTCTTGTTCATTATGTATATAAATGACATAGGACAAAACGTGTCAGATGCTAATATGCACTTTTACGCTGATGACACAATCATTTACTGTTTTGGAACATCCCCCACTAAAGCTGTTGAAGTCTTACAGAAAGCTTTTAATGAGGTCCAACAAACACTTCTGCAGTTAAAATTGGTCCTCAATGCTGAGAAGACTAAACTAATGTTGTTTTCAAACTCTAAAAAAAGACCTGTAAGTATGCCCCCAGTGACCACTCTGGAGGGAAATATCATAGAGGTGGTCCACACATACAAATACCTTGGTGTCTGGCTCGATGACTCCCTCTCCTTCAAGCCCCATATAGATAATCTTGTGAAGAAACTCAAACTCAGACTGGGTTTCTTTTTTCGAAATAAACTGTGTTTTTCCTTTGAGGCAAAAAAACGACTAGTTACTGCAACATTTCTGTCTGTTCTGGATTATGGAGACCTTTTGTATATGAATGCCTCAGCACAGTGTCTTGGTAAGATTGATGTGGTTTATCATGCCTCGCTGAGGTTTATTACTAACTGTAGACCACTGACCCATCATTGTGAATTGTATTCTCGAGTGGGATGGCCTTCTTTGTCCACCAGGAGGTTGGCACATTGGTACACTTTCATTTACAAGGCCATGCTTGGATTACTACCCAACTACATCTGTAACTTAATCTCACGGAGAAGTATAACTTCTCACAGTCTGCGTGCAAACGATCAGTTGTTACTCTGTGTTCCGTTTGCTCGCACTGAACTGGGTAAAAGGGCTTTTGTTCACTCTGCTCCTTCTGCATGGAACAGGCTGCAGGAAAACTGGAAACTAACCGAGCTTATCTCCTTGAATACATTTAAAACCAGACTGAGAGCCCTTGAGAGAGATACCCTGTGTTGTAATTGCCTTCTGTAATTCTGTACATAACATGTCTGTGTAACTGGAAAATATATATATATATGTTGTAACTGTAACTCTTGCTGCCTCTTGGCCAGGACTCCCTTGAAAATGAGGTTTTTAATCTCAATGGGACCTTCCTGGTTAAATAAAGAATAAATAAAATAAATAAATTACATCTAAATTTAACTTAAAAGAGAAAATCACTTAAACAAAACTGCTCGAAATGGAGTGAAGAGAAGAAAAACCTCACCCCAATCTATCAGGTTAACACATTCATACACAAATACATAGCAAAGTGGCTGCTTTCTTTTTTCTTTCAACTCAAATGAAATTAAGGGAATTCATAAAAGGGAGAAAAACACCTTATCAATCACCATTATTACACATGCATGCAAACTATTACTTATATACAACAGTCCTTTACTAATTCAATTATTACCAGCTCTGGTGTCCGCCCCGGGACTGGGAGATTGGGGTTCGAATCCCGGTCGGGTCATACCAAAGACTTTGAAAAAATGGGACCCAATGCCTCTGCTTGACACTCAGCACTAAGGGGTTGGATTGGGGGGGTTAAACCACCAAATAGTTCCCGAGCACGGCCACAGCTGCAGCTCACTGCTCCCCACCATGGGGATGGGTCAAATGCGGAGATGTAATTTCACCATTGTGTGATGATGACTTGGGACTTTAACTTTAATTCAATTCTGTTTATTTATATAGCACCAAATCACAACGCGAGCTGTCTCAAGGCACTTCACAAAGTAAACATTCCAATACAGTTCAGTTCATTAAGCCAATCATTAAGAAGTTTCCTATACAAGGAAACCAGCAGATTGCATCAAGTCACTGACTAGCGTCAGTTTCTTTACAACAATCCTCATACTAAGCAAGCATGTAGCGACAGTGGAGAGGAAAACTCCATTTTTAACAGGAAGACACCTCCAGAGGATCCTGGCTTAGTATGAGCAGCCATCCACCACGGCTCACTGGGTATTGAGAAGACAGAGCAGGCACACACACACCCTTATACCCATACCCTCACACATGCAAGCACTACTCAAAACAACACATGAAACTTTTTAAACCTTGAATTTTTTGTATTGTAACCAAACAGTTTTTTTTTATAAAGGGATCTGAAATGATTAATGTTTTGACAATGCTTCAGTTCAATCCTCAGACCATTCCACAGTTTGACTCCACAAACCAACACTAAAACCTTCTCCTGATATTTCTCGCGATTGGAACTTTGTAGTTCCCAAATTCTCTCAATCGTGTGACTGATCTGTAAGAGTGAAGACATTTTGAATATTAGCATGTAATAAGTAATGATATGCCTTAAACATAAACTGTGCAGTACATGAATTTACAAGATCATGCATTTTTATTTATTTTGATTGGAGAAACAGAGGATTTGTATGTTCAAGATACCCAGCCTTGTGTATAATTCGAACAGCCCTTTTTTGTAGTAAAAATAATGACTGTAATGGAGTTGTTACCCCATACTTCAACACAGTAAGTTAGGTATGGAAGAATTAAAGAACAGTACAAAATACGGAAAGAATTAAATCAAGAATATAATCTCATAAAATTATAAATGACAATGATAAAACCCATAAAACTGAGTTACATTTGGAAAATTTGTATTGGACAATATTTTTATGGTTTGAACCTTAACATAAGTGCTTTTGCACATTTTACAGTCTCACGAGTAATCAGAGGAATACAAGATACAAACACAGACAATACGAAAAAAATAAATGAATTTGATGTTTTTGAAGCTATGAAGACAAAACAAACATTGTGTTTGTTTTTTAAAGGATTTAAACAAACAGTCCAAACTCTGCTTTGGGAGTTTCCGACTAGCAAATAAATTCTGTGAAAAAAATATTGCTGAAATCCAAACTATGGACTGTGACAACATCAGCAGGGTGGTTATGCTGGGAATTGTAATGATTAACAAAAAGTAGCTTAAAAGTTTAAATAGCAGTCATTTGTTGTTCCAAACAGCATCATGATGAGGATCGACATTGCTCTGCAGTTGAGCCTATGTGCCCTCTGTTTAACTCTGACAGCTTTTAATGGACTTCTGTACGTATAATTTACTGTTTCTTGTAAAATAAATATTGTAATTTTTTACAGTAACTTACTCGCAACTGGATGCCAGTATCACAGAAATACTAATATTCTTAATTAATTTCATCATGACTTTAGGCTAATGTTCTGTATTCCATTAATAGCATTAAATTAATTAAGCTAAATAGTAATTTACTGTAAACATTACTGTATATTTTATTAAGATAATATCTTTATTTTGAACATTGGTAATGTTGGAAATTCTGCTCAAAATAATGGTTTTATTGTGAGTTATTGCATTTAACATGTTTTTCATTTTCTGTATAAAGAAATCAATAGATTGTTAGATAGTTCTGTGTTTAAACAGAAGAGCCTTTGAATAAAAACAAATCAAAACTAATGCAATCCATTCCCAAATAGTGTGACACATTGAGGTTTGCTCAAAATGAGGACAAACAAAAGAAAGAATCTTTGGTATTAGTTTTAGTCAAAATTAAGATGAAGTGAGAAATAAAACGTGTAAAAATTGTGCAAATATTCAACGTTACTCAAAAAGTCAAAACAAAGTTATGAACTTTGAACTATAGGTTTCATGCTGTTTGCACACACACAGTGATTGCATGACTGACATCCTGTTGTCCTTTGTTTATTCAGTGTGTTTTCAGTTTTCACAATCCAATGCAATTGATTGTAATACACTGTTATTTTCCAATAACTTACTCTTCAAATTTCATTAATTGCTATCTAGATAACAAGATGTCTTTTTTGTTTATTCTTCCTTTTTCACCATTTTAACATGATCAAAGAACATTTATTTTATCTTTTGTGTTTGTTTCAGAGGACTACAACTTCCTGACCCATCACCTATAAATTGTGTATGGAGCCGCTGGTCAGAGTGGACTTCTTGTGATCCTTGCACAAACACCAGGGTAAGTCACAGACAAAAACTGTATTTATCTTTTGTTTTTTTCCTTTAGACTAGCTACGTTCAGAGATAGATTTTATCTAATGGATCTTCAAATTGACAAAAACTTTTGTCATTTATAATCCTCAGAGGCGTTCTCGGGGTATAGAGGTGTTTGGCCAGTTTGGAGGTGAAGGCTGCGCTGGATCGATAGGTGAAAGGGAGTTCTGCCAAAGTTCAGATCTGTGTTTGCAGCCAACGCCAAGTCTTTGCTCAGACTCAGAGTTCCAGTGTGGTACAGGTACTGCAGCCTCTTTTACCCATCAATCAACATTCTTCTATCCTGTAGTTTTCTGGATCTCCTTGGTTTCATTTTTTATCTTTGTACAGAATTGAAAACATGCATCAAAAAGCGATTAGAATGCAATGGTGACTATGACTGTGAAGATGGGTCAGATGAGGACTGTGACCCTGTGCGTAGACCTTGTGGCGATCTTGTACTTGAGAACAATGAGCAAGGCCGGACAGCAGGATATGGGTGAGAGCTGTTCACGTGTTTTTTCCTCAAAGTGCAGATACTTTTAGCCTTGGAACATTTTTACTTGCTACACTAGTAAAATAAATGCTAATGCCTGGTATGTAAAGCAACAAATCTAAGTGTTGTGAACAGCCGTCATCAGATCTGAATGACCTCAGTTTGGAGAATTAAGGATCGGCTCCATTGAGGGTTCCGTGAGGTTGGAGCAGGTTGTCGTGGACCGGTATGGTCTGGTATTGGTCTGTGATTTCAGGAAAGCATTTTGATTGCCAGTTGGACTCTTATTTGGCAGGCGGGGTTTAACTTAAATTAGTAATGTTGCATCATACCAGTGCGGCAAGGAATGTAAAGAATGCTAGTTCTGAAGCTGACCAAACCTTCCTACTACTTCTTGGCATCTTCTCATGTCCGTGTACAAATAACTATGCAAACAACAAGAAGCAGGTGTTTATTTTGCTCGTCGCGAGCAGTTATATTTTTCTGTTCCTCAATCAGGATCTGTGACGCCAGCCACTCCGCCCTAAACACATACCGCTCAGTTGTCCTTAACCGAATGAATCGATTGAGAACTAGTTTTCATTTATGATGACCTAATCAAGATGCAGCAGCGAAAATAGAAAGCATAAAGATCTTATTTTATTTAGCATCAATACATATTGGTATATGTAAGTTGATAGTTTATAATGGACCTCAGGAACCCCTTTGATTTCTTTGCACAATAAAAGACACATTGTACATTGAAGCTGCTGTTATGTGCACCAGAATCAACATCTTAGGTGCGGCTCCTCGAATGAACCCCTTCAACAACGATTACTTCAATGGGAGATGTGATAGAGTGAGAAATCCAAACACTGGGAGGAATGACAGGCTTCCCTGGAATATTGGTGTTCTTAACTATGAGGTTAGACCACAACAATGTCCTATTTCTAAATAAATCATTTTAAATCATGTTGAAACTCCAACTGAAGACTTTCTGTAATTTCAGACTCTGGTGGAGGAAACTGTCTCCAAAGAAATCTATGAGAACACGCACACCCTCCTAAAGGAGATTCTAGAAGAATCAACTTTTTCAATTGATGCTGGATTTTCCTTCAAACTCTCTCCGAGTGAGCAGTCCATGTCCAATACTTCTGTGGATGGTGGAGTAGATTTTGAATATTCAAGGACAAATATGATTAAGAAAGTTGAAGAGTACACAACCATTAAGGTGAATATTTGTACATGCCCAACACAGTTCATAAGGTGGTCGTACACTTAACAAAATTATACACACAACATTTTTTTTGCTCCCACTGGAACTGAGCTTAACGTAAAGATCTAGAACTTCTTCCATAAGGCCCCTTTCTTTCAAATTTTGTTCACAAATCAGTCTAAATTTGGCAGATAGTCAGTGGGTGTTTATCAATCTCAAGGAACCTCACCTTGATGCCTTTGTCCCGCCCCGGTTGCCTATGAGATGCGTCATCAGGAACCACCAAGGCGTGTTCCAATCAGTTCCAATGTTCATGTGCTACTGAGGCATCTGTCCTCCATTTGTCTGCCGTTTAGCTAATTGACCAAGGATACATGAGAGGTGCCTTGTTGCCTTCTCTTGGTCAAAAATTTCCCAGAAAACAGTATTTTCAAACAAATGTGATCAGGAGCCAGCAGCAGCTACTTTGGGGGCAAATTTCGAGTTTAAATGAAAGTCAACTAATTGTAGCTATCGGGCTTATATGTATAATGTTTTTTTTTTAGATCCAAAGCCGTTATCTATGGTTGGTCAGTTGCTTAGTAGCTGCAGCTTTGGTGGCTAGCAGGTGCTAACTCACTTACACATTTGATTTAACCAATATACACACAAAAAAGTAAAAGGCTCTATATACATCTATATTGAAACTTAACATTATTATTATGGGTGGGACGTAAACAGGGCGCAAAATCAGGGGGCGGGCTCTGGCCAGCCGCGGTCACATGGGGTAAGTCTGTTTCATTTACTGTTTTCTTTGACCAAGGAAGGACAGTGTCCTCATAAGCAAGGTGTTTTGCCTCGCAAGGCAGTGCCTTGGCAGGGACTGAGAAGATCACCAATGTATGATGGTGCTTGTCCATGTAAGGCCCTAAACACCAGAACCAGGATCTTGAAGTGAACCCTGAAGTTAACCGGCAGCCAGTGAAGCTGGATAAGAAACGGGGTGACGTGGGTGTGCTTTGACGATTTGAACCACCTGTAAACAGTTCAGGGAGGTTTTGCTCAGACAAGTGAAAAGCGAGTTGCAGTAGTCTAAGCATGAGGAGATGAAGGTGTGGACTGGATAACAATCTCAAGTTCAGAGCGGGACAGAATGGGACTCAGCTTAGCAATGTTCCTGAGATGGAAGAAGGAAGAGTGAACAAGAGAATTGACATGAGAATTCAGGGTGAGAGCTGGGTCAATGGTCACACCAGGATTCCTGACAGAGGTTTTGGTGTGAAAAGCATGCTGATCAAGAGAGTCTATGACTTTGGGAACCAGCTTGTCTGGGGCACAGATGAGGATCTCAGTCTTATCATCATTGAGCTATAGAAAGTTCCCAGCTATCCAGGTTTTAATAGAGTCTAAGCAGGTGTGCAACAGCTGCAGCTTAGACATCTCATGGGGCTTAAAGGAGATGTACAGTTGGATGTCATCTGCATAAAGATGGTAGGAGATTCCTTTAAAGGAGCTCAGCATGTGCTGCAGAGGGAGCAGATAAGGGAGGAACAGTAGAGGCCCCAGCAGAGAACCTTGTGGAACAACATGGGTGAGGGAGGTGGTGGAGGACCAAAACTTGGAGATTGGCCACAGAGAAGGAATGCTCTGTCAGATAAGAGGAGAACCACGCCAGAGCAGTTCCTGAAAGGCCTACCCAGTCTCTCAGCCTATCCAGTAGCAGGTGATGGTTGACAGTGTCAAAGGCTGCCCAGATTTAGACAGACTTGTGAAAAAGGTGAGAGGCCTTTTGTGAACATGGAATAAGTGTAGCTCACGCCCACTGGGGACAAAACAAGTGTTGTGTTTATATTTTTGTTTAGTGTGAATTTTTGTAGTCCCACACTCTGACAATCTGAATAGTTTGTAGTGACATCTTTGGTTTGTTTGCAGTTTTCTCTGTGTGAAAATAAATCTAACCACAGGACAAGCTCTGTGCTAATCATTCCAACTACTGATTCTGACCAAAGTAAAAAATATATATGTACAGTATATATAGGTGGGAAAACACCTTTAGTGTAAAAATGTTTCCTGGAAAAATTAAAAATTCTACATCTACACAAGTCTTACTCATGTTTCTCATTTCAGAACAAGAACTTTATCAAGGTGAAGGGCAAAGTACAGATGAGTACCTACAGGATGCGTTCCCGTGAGCTCAATGTTGCTGAGGAATTCCTCCTTCATGTCAGGTCTTTGCCTCTTGATTATGAGAAGGGTATTTATTTTGCCTTCCTGGAGGATTACGGAACCCACTACACCAAAAATGGGAAGTCTGGTGGCCAATATGAGTTAATCTATGTTCTTAACCAGGACACCATTAAAGAAAAAAGTACGTTGTCTTCCATCTACCAAATTTAAACCAAATGTTGAATTGATCTTTACCTTCCTGTGATGAATTATTTGGTAATAAACTTGCATTCTCTTCATCTTTCTTGCAGATATTACTGAGAGAAGTGTTCAAAATTGTGTCAAAGTAGGGATCTCTTTGATCATTGGTGTTCAGGATACAGCAACTGCTGAAGGACATGTAAAACCTAAATATTGCGACAAGTTCAATCCAAAAGATACAGGTCTGTTGTCTCCATTTTTACTCACCACACTGATTTCTAAACCTTCACTTATTTTAAAAGTCTATTTCAGAAGCTTTGAGTTAAAAGACTTATTAACTAGTTAAAAGCCAAATGTCTGACGCTTGCTGCAGAATCCTAATAATTACATTGTGCTTCAAAATAGAAATGACATACTGTGTCAGCCATGATGAATGGCTAAACTTTGTTCTTTTTGGCTCCACAGAGAGTTCTGATGGAAAGGCAATGGTGGATAAAGTGATGACTTCAGTGAAAGGGGGAAGTCTTTTTAGTGCTAGTGCTATGAGAACTCAGCTGAACACGGAGGGGACCATGTCCCTTAAAATTTATCAAGATTGGGCGCATTCCATCACCGAGGCCCCTGCGCTGCTTTACAGTGAGGTAGAAACAATAAACTCTGTGTGCTTTCCTCTAACTTATTGATCCCATGTCCTTTAGCATTTTAATTGTATTAATGTGGTTGATCAACTTAAAGACTCATTCCGTACTCAAAAGTCTTCAGCTAAAATTGTGCGGAACTGTTAACTCTGGGTTGTGAATGAGCTTCTGCTTCAGGTGGAGGACTTGAACACCTCTTTTCCAGAGTGGGTCGATACAATATTTTATGGTCCAGCATATGTGAGAGAGTGTTTCCACATTCATTGGAGATAAAAAATAATAATAATAATAATTAAGTGCTTCCTTCGCATTTGTCTAAAAACCTCCACCAATAACATGGCTCGGACTGAAAGCAACAATTGGACCATCCGGTTGGCTGTCCCATTGAACCACAGCACTTCTGCACATCCCTGGGTCCTCCACCCATTATCCACTTGCACATTTTGCTACAGAACACCACTGGTGTGAGTGGTTTTCCGCTCAATAATGTCAGGGCAGGAGAAACAGCCGGCTGCTACCATTACTTCAACTTTCGGACAAATTACCAGAGTCCCAAAAAGGAAAACACCATTTGAAGTCGCGGACAACAAAAGACGTTTGGACAGTGGCGCCCCCAAGAAAATTCCTTATTTATATATATATATATATATATATATATATATATATATATATATATATATATATATATATATATATATATATATATATATATAATCAGAATTTAACAAATGTATATATGTTTCTGCTGTTCACCATTTAATAAAGAAAATTTTATATCTCCATAGTTTTTTGTGAAGACAGCAACAGGTGAATTAAACAAAAACATTTAATTCTAAACTAAATTTTGAAATAACATTTCAAATAACTGAAATGTGTTTTTCTGAAATTTTTGTGTTTCTCAAATTTGAGTTAAGTGTTTTGGATACATATTTTTTTTTCAATAAAAAAGAACGCAATGCATTGCCACAGGCTAAACTCTTCCAGAGTTACCGTAAGGATCAATTTGGTGTGCCACCCCAAAATCCTTTCTGGCCCCGTCTGGCCACCCTTATCAAACGTTTCTGGGGGCGCCCCTGGACATAGAAAACAGCGACTGTGTTTAGCGCTCTCTCGTTTGCTTGGGCTATGTGGGTTCCAGTATTTGGTGGACATGGCCTGGGGATGATAGTCAATGGGAGGAGTGAGAGTTCTGTGACCATGTTTGTGTTTAAAACCTTGTTTTGCAGATTTGCTATTGCTTTAATGCCCTCTAATGGCATGGCATGGTATTTCAGCATTTCTCTTTAATTAAGAACATTATAATATATGTTAAAGAAAAAGATTATCAAGTTCATGTTAACTTAAAGATTGTGTAGACAACAAAAACACAGTTATAAAGTGTGTATCCTGTTTCTTACAGCCCGAGCCCATCTACATGTTGGTGCCACTAGGTAGTCCAGGTGCAAACACCAGGATATCAAACCTTAAGAGGGCCATTGAAGAATATGTGGCCGAGTATAACAAGTGCAAGTGTAAGCCCTGTCAGAATGGAGGCACTTTGGCTCAGCTGGATGGGAAATGCATTTGTATGTGCCCTAACTTGTTTGAAGGTCAGGCCTGCCAGAACTTCAAGAGTGACAAAGCCAAAAGTCCAGGTAAGACATGTGAAATCACACAGCTTCCCAGCAGATCTTTCTTTACTGCTTGTTTTTTTCTTATATTGATCTATGAACAATGTTTTGCAGCTAGTAGACCTGCTGTTATTCAGGAGGGTAACTGGTCCTGCTGGTCGGCCTGGTCCTCTTGTAGTGGAGGGAAACATACGAGGTCACGCAGGTGCAACACGGATGGGCTCACTGGTGCTTCATGCAGAGGAGATACAACCAGTGAAGGATACTGCTAATAAAGCAAGAAAACAACTATCTTGCAAGCATGATTCTTTGTGGATAATCACTCTGATAAATGCACACATATAAGGCAGTTAAAAGAGCAAAATGTGGAATTTGGGAAAGCAAAATAAAACTAAAATTGACAAATGTGTGAATTTTATTGAAGGATTTTACTCTGTACCAAGTATTGCATCATCCTAAACCACATGCTAAACAGAGAACGAAAGATTTTTTTATCACATCTGAAAACAATATCTGGTGTCTTTCAGATTTTGGTTGACTTTAAAAGCATCGGCTGAAGAATTAATGGGTAAATAATTAATCTTCAAAAGCATGGACATATTTCACCTGGTTGTGCAAATGAGAACCAGATGAGCTAAAACTGTCAACTCTGGATCAACTAGAGGCAGATCAGAAGTTTGAGTCGAACATACAAACGGAACATAAAAATAATATTTGTGTGTTTTCATTATTATCTTTAAAATAATCTGAAACTCTTTTGTTCAATAATATGTAAAGATATAGAAAGTAGGATTCTTTGGAAAGCTTATGAAGTATTTTATATTGTAGAGCTTATTTTTATTTAAAACTCCTCTGTTTGATAGAGTTCAAATCTGATTTATTCGACATGCTAATGGCTCATCCAAACACAGATAAGACCATCATGCATTGCTGTTGTTTAATATAAATTCCATAATTATATGGATCGCACTAATACAACTTTACAAACCAGGGGTGGTCCAAATTATCAAATTGCTTGTGTGTGTGTATGTGTGTGTGTTTGTGTGTGTGTGTATGTGTGTGTATGTGTGTGTGCGTGTGTGTGTGTTGAGGGGAGGGCGGGGTAACTTCATCTGGCACTTTATATAGAGAAAAATAGAAAAATAAAAGTAAAGTGTTCAGAAAAAAAGAACACAGAATTATTTTATTGATCTTACGTCCAATCACACATGAAAGACATTTAAAATGGCAAAGAAAATATCATATTAAGAACATAAAAAATATATTAGATGCATCATCGATAAACGAGTCACCTGATGCCATCAACTGTTTAAAGTAGACTGAAAGCCCAAAGATATGTGTGTATGTGTGAGTATGTTGTGCAGTGACATGGGAGTGAATTCAAACTTGAGAAATAACCACATGGGGGTGATGGCCCCTGGCCTTTAGGATGTCAGCATAATGGAGCAAAGGTTTGGGACCTTATTGAGCTCCAGGGAGATCCCATTCACTCCTAACAAAACCCGACTTCCAGCCTTTATCTTAGTCGAAAATGTTTTGTTCTTTGTGCCCTGCTTGAACAGAAACGTTTCCACAAAATAATGAACCCACTGTTTCTCAATAGACTGTTGCATTTTTCCATTTACTATAAACACAGACAAATGTGGAAAAATATCACAAATGTGTTCAAGAACATCACGGAAACTGCAGGAGATGGTTTTAGAGACATTTCTTCTGGAATCTTTTAACTTACAGTAAATAACAGATTAATGTATTTTTTTATTACCATGTTTAATTAATATTGTTATGAATAGTTAAAGATTATGCAAAGTCCTAAGCAAGTCCATTAAAGGCCTGCTTTTGAGGCATTTGATTAAACAGTAATTACACTGAATTGGACCAACTCTAGATCTTGTGTTAAATATTTAATGGAGACTAAGAACACAGGGTGAGTTGATGTAATAAATGTTATCATCTAAAAGCAAAACATTAAGCTGAGAGTGCTCCAGTTGCTGGGAAATGAATTCAGAGTTTGCTTTCAGAAAGTGAACCGTTTGTCTCAACTTTACTCTCGGTCAACAATCGGTAAGGGGCTATTTCTGTCTAACAAAAGCACTTATACCCCCCCTGTTTCACTCCTAAGTGCCTGGGCACAGTTGGAGTTGCCCCCATGGGTCACCAGAGGCACAGACGTTTTTAAAGGCCTGCTATGGCGGATTACTCCACACAGCTGCCCCAGCACCGTGGAAATGAAGTTTTGCATTTTGCCAGCTCTGTTTTGTGTTCCTGTTGTCATTTCTTTTAAACACTTGCTTTTGTGGGGTGTTTCTGATTGGCTGATTAAAAATTCCTTCTTTACAACATCACTCAGTGAAGCTTGAAATCCCCCAGCTCCTTCTCTCATGAACTCTCTGCCATAAATCAACCCTTCCCCCACTTTCTTCACCCCCCAAAAGCATGCTTTCCTCAGACCCACCCCCCTCAACCCCTAATTATTGTGGGTCACAGGGGTTTATTCAACTCACTTTGCTTTTGCTAAACTTGTTTATTTATTCTCTTTTTTATCAGAACGGAACAGTTATTCAATTGTGTTAAAACACTGAAAAGCAACGCAATACTTATCGATTTTAAATCCTCTGTTGGCATTAGCTAACAGGATTCTGGTAACTAATTAGCTTCTGAATATAATATAGATGAAGTTTATTTGCCAACACTTTATACTTTCAGTAGGATTTATATGAGACTTTAGCAGATTATATCAGATTATATATTTGATATATCAAATTTGTTAGGACACATGATTAACTAAAATTGCTAACATTATTTTATGGGGGTTTGTTTAATTTATAATGCTCAAAGAAATGTGTAAAAAACTGATATTTGTAAAAATCTGTGCTGTAAGAAGAGAATTAACTACGGTTACTTCCTTTAAGTCATACCAATATGGGTGATATTTTTATAAATCCATGTTCTGTTCTACGGAACACAAGGTTAATAGTGCAGAAATTACAAAGAAAAAACATCAAAGTCAGTTCTAAATTAAATACACGACACTAATTGAAAGTATAGTGGAACCTAGGCCATGATCTTTTTCCTTGGCTTGTGTTTTCAAGGAAAAAGATCCTCGACACTCATCCGAAACCTAGTACATCCATTTGAATGTATGGCAAGCCGACCAACAGCACTGGTAAAAATCTGAACATAAAAATCTTAAAACAGACTGTTGGAGAGACCAAATTCCACCAGTCTAAAAATTCAGTTGTGGGCCACACAAAACCAGTCTGAGGGCCACAAAATTTTGAGTCTTTTTTTTAGTTATGATGAAAAATCTTTATTGTGGTCCCAGCAGCAAATTTTCAGGTTAAATAAGTATCTGCTGTAGTGTTTTTAAAGGTGTAGAACACTCGTTTAATCAGTACATTTGCAGCGGTCTCTGGTAGGAATGAATTCCTTGCAAGCTGTACTCGGGGCAAAAAATGCCCAGCACCTGGATCAGCACGGACAAGTCTACTACAGCAGAGAGTGGCAAAACACAGCAGGATTTGGAGTCTTTTTTGATATTTGGACATCTTGCCTCGGATTGGATAACAGCAATGCAACTCTACCACTAACTTTGTTTGCTTTGCGACATGGGCATTTAATCTCCACAAATAACACAAGCCTGGAGGAGCTTCTGCCATGTGGTTGAGTTGCAAATGCTAATGGTTAGCTTCTGCTAGCCGAGACGTTTTCTGCTGTCTCCTGGACGCAAAACCAACAACAGCCTTCCCTGTCGTGAGCCAAGATGGTTGAGTCCAAGAGGCTGCTTGACGTAGACCTGTCAGGCTTTTCAAATCCTAGAGTTTCACCATCTAATATCTATCAGAAGCTAATGCAGGAGATAGGTGTAGGAGACTATTTTCATGTTCTGCCTGCATGAAAAACTAATCATTAAAAATGGTTTTTCAGTGTTGCATACCGTTAAAGGAAGGTCTGATTCTTTCACAAGATTGCAATAGTTAATGTAAAACACAAACCTCTTTATCGTATGCAACAACAACAAACAAATGATTAGAGTGTCGATATCTTAAAGCAACAGTTTGGAGAGCGGCTTGCTTGACTTAGCACACTCTCAATAATCTTTACAGATTTATAATCGTATTATTTAATTCTGACAGTAAATTTGTGTTTTTGATAATTATGTCCTAAAATACAATAAAGTGCTTCTTCTATCAAATATTCTGTAGACATGAAGTTGTTACGGTGCTTTCCGAAACAGAAGAGGAACCGTTCAGCAGCAGTTTGATGGGGCAATAAAGCTGAACTCTCCCACATCAGTCCTCTGTCCTCTCCTGGGACAGCTGTCTTCTCATGCTCCCCCACTCCATGAGAAGGGTGACAGAGGAACACAGTGAATGAAGTGCCCCAACATTGTGCCGCTGCCCCATTGTGTGTTTTGCATAAAAGAGGTGCCACTCGACTTTTTCTACAATCAATGGGCTGGAGAACCAATGTTTTCTTTCTCTCTCTAGGCAAAGCTGCCACCAATGATTTTCAAAACCCATTATCACAAGTCAAGAAGGGAGTGCTAGCTTTTTTTTTCTGCAGAGGGACCATAACAAATGTAAAGAAGCTGGTTTCCAGATTGAAAATGATTGATGAACCCTATATTAGAAAATATATTTTTAGTGATCCAACTCCATCAACTATTTTATACAGTATTTTTACCCAAATCAGTCATAAAATAATGAGCTCATAATATCCGATAAAAAGATTATGATGACCCTGAACAGTCACAAAACTCATAATAATTAAGATGTCATCAGTTCATACATTCATATGAATTCACACATCCATGACTGTCTCTGAGGCAAACTCAAAGCACACTCTACGAAATGATATGTTGAATTTGCTTAACCAAGTCATGTCAAATTGTTCCAACCTAGGTGCTTAAATGTAAAGAGTACATTGTTACATTTTATGTTAAAGCAACAATAAAGAGTTCTGAACACTTTAAGCTACTGCTTTCAAACTGGTGTCAGTGGTTCTTGAGCCAGAAACTTGTGCAACTTCACATTGGACATCACTCTGAGGCCCTCTGCTGACCAGAGAATGCCTTTAACAGTTTTGTGGTTCAGGCAGGAGCACTAGTGGGACTGGACTTATAAGTAATAATATTTTTTGTCCAACTGTGTTGATCTTTTTACTTTTTGGCTTATTTTAGTATAATTTGGCTTGTGTTAGTGTTAGCTTATTAGCACAAGCTACAGCAGGATGCAGCAGGGTTGTTTATGGCAGTTGTAATTCCACTATCAACCAGTAGGAGGGAGAAGCAGGAAACTTATAAAGTACTTTAAATGTGTATTACTCTTTACATTAAGTAACAAGGCTTAGTTGAACCAGTTAACATGACTTGGTAAATTAGACATTTTGTTTCTTAGAGTGCAGTCTCTTAACACTAGAACTGCCTTGGCAGTCATTCTGACTCTACTGGTTTTCTGTTCTTGTCTAACACAGAGTAGTAAAGTTTTTACCTAATTTTGCTAACAGTTTTGGCTACTTCCAGTAGCTTCCGATAGCTATGTCCTTGACGAAGGCGACTGGAAGTAGCCCAAACTGTTAGCAAAATAAGGTAAAAGTTTTGCTACTTTGTGTGTTAGACAAGAATAGAAAACCAATGGAAATAGAAAAGAAACAGAAAGAATATAACAAGGAGTCATTCTGACAGTTTTGCAATTTGCATGTTTAATTGCGTTATCAAATAAAAACATACAGCCTTGCTGGACCCTGACTTTTTCTAAAACAGTGTGAATCTTCATTAAAAATGGATTTCATGTTGATTGTGCAAAAACCAGACAAAATATAATTTCTACCTATTTTGGTTCAAGGCAATCATCTTGCCTGCCAGAGACGTTCTCGCTGGTTTTCCTGGGCAAGATAAAAATAGAACAACAATACTGAGAATTATTTAAATGTTGTTATTTTTGTCTTTTATTATTAAAGTATAGAGAAAATGGCACACAGGCATTAAAGAAATTTGACGGTAGAAATGGCATTAGAAAGACTGATAACATGTATCCAGCCATCTATCCATCCATTCTCTTCTGCTTGTCCAGAGTCAGGTCACAGGGGCAGCAGCCTAAGCAGAGAGGCCTAGACTTCCCTCTCCCCAGCCACTTGGGCCAGCTCTTCAGGAGGATCCTAAGGTGTTCCATGGCCAGCTGAGAGACATAGCCCCTCCAGCGTGTCCTGGGTCTTCCTTTGGGTCTTCTCTTGGTTGGACGTGCCCAGAAAACCTCACCAAGGAGGCATGCAGGAGGCATCCTATGCCCAAGCCACCTCAACTCCTCTCAGTTATGATTGTGAAAATGTATTTTTGTGTTACTTTTGGTTGAAAAACCATTATTTAGCTAATAAGATTATTATCTGAAATTATAAACTTTTACGGTGAATTAATTGAGCAGTAAAAATGACTGCTAAAGGCCATTCATAAGTGACGGTATGGTGACACTTCAGTACTGTTAAACAATCTTATTGTGAGGCACAGATTTTAAAAATATCATGTTTATTTAATATGCATTTACATTCAGAGGTCTGTGTTCATGATTCACACTGAACATCTCAGTCACAGACGCTTTTAATGTCTTTCTGAAGACTACAGATTAAAATAACAACTGGATGGTTTTTATAAGCTGTAAATCCCCCAACACATGAATGATCTTTTCTTATTTGAACATTATTCAGAAATGAACACTTGTTCACATATGGCAAGTGTCTTTGAATCTGGGCATAAAAACATCTAAAGTGGCTTAAACTCTTTGGGTTTTCTCTTTAATGGTGGGTTTTGTTGTCAGGCACTTTTATTTTTCTTTTTTTTACATAAGCTCATCTTTGTAAAGTCATGTAAAATATTTCCACTAAATTCAGTTATTCAATTCAGTTTCCACATCTGTAAGTGCAATGGGGCAAAAGCAAACTTCAGATAAATCTGGTAAAAATCAGAATGGTGAAGGTGTTCAGCAGAGTTTGAGAAGATGTGGAACAGCTGGAACTTTCAGGATAATCCTCCTGATCCGTATAATCCTCCTCTGTGTCCTCCTCAGAGTCTGAGAATCCGCTCCCCGCGGCCCCATCAGCGGAATCAGAACACAAACTTTTCATGTTTAACTTTATGAACTCGCAAATGTTTCTTTCTGGGCCGTCACAGACGCACGTGTCCAGCCGCTGCGCCTTGGGTAAAGAGCGCATGTTGGCTATGATTTTGCGGCAGCTATCCGAGCACCTCTGTCCTCCAAAAAGTTTCCGACAGTGAAACAAATACTCCCTCATGGCTGTGCTGCAAGCCAAGTCCATCTCGCACTGAATCCGGGCCTCGGTGCAGCCCATGGTGGTCCTGGTCCGCGGCAGGCACGGCTCGATGGCGAGTTTGGTGCTCCTGCACGCTGGGTCCGTGGCGCAGTCGCAGTCCTCCAGAGCCGGCCCGCTCCGGGTTAGATTGAGCTGAACCAGGGATGAGATGCAGTGGCTGGGACACTTCTTGCGTGCCCCGCTGATGACGGACGCGCAGGCGTGCAGGTACTGATCGTATGCGTAATGGCACTCCGGCTCTTCGTGGCACTTGAAGATGGCTTTCCAACACACCAGGCGCTGGTTCAGGTTCGGAGAGCTGTCACACAATCCGATGATTAAGATCAACACGTGGCATATCAGAAGCACAGTTCGCTCCATTAATATGGCGCGACTTGTCATTTCATCCAAACGTTAACACGAAACACGAAACAAACATGTTCAAGTTTCGTAAGTTTCAAACAGGGTTCTCAGAGAAGTTCCAGTTAGTTCCAGTTCACAGAGACGAGTCAAACGTCAGCAGAAGATCCTGAAAGGACTGCTGTTTTTTCACCACATGATCGGTTTTCCCAGAAAAAAATAAACGCTTTAGTTTCTTCTCTCCGCCACGCAGCCACATCCTCTCCACTCAATCCGCAGTCTGATGCGGGCGGCGCAGCGACTGGCTGATGTGGTTCTGAAACAACAACATCCGATTGGTCCGCTGTCAACCCAATCAGGCGTCACCACTGCAACCAGAGGAACATCATCATCTCAGCATCAGACAGACAGACAGACAGACAGACAGACAGACAGACAGACAGACAGACAGACAGACAGACAGACAGACAGACAGATAGATAGATAGATAGATAGATAGATAGATAGATAGATAGATAGATAGATAGATAGATAGATAGATAGATAGATAGATAGATAGATAGATAGATAATAGATAGATAGATAGATAGAGACAGACGGATAGACAGACAGACAGACAGACAGACAGACAGACAGACAGATAGATAGATATTTTACTGAAATGAGGTAGAGATTTATGCAAATGAGGTCCATTGACCATACAGCCAAGGTGTTCTAGTACAGAGAAACTATAAAGAACCCAAAAGCAGGTTAAATGGGACATATTATGCAAAACTTACTTTTTGCATCCTTTTAGTTCCATGTGGGTCTCTACTGCCTCTATAAACACTTTAAAAGCAAATAAAGACCTTCCATCTGTTTTCCCTCAGTGCCTGGTTTCAGAAATTGCATCCTTAAACAAGCCTTTCACTACGTCCCTTATTGTGACATCAAAATAAGGAAAATTAGATTAGACCCCACCACCACCTCCCCATCACACATGATCCAAATAAGTTTATGTAATTTGTACAGTTGAGGTTATATTTAAGTAATTTATCAAATTGACTACATTATGTTGACCAAAAGTAAATATAAATGTATATGTAGGAGGTAAGCACATTTTGTGTTTATATACAAATTGGGGGAAAATAAGGAATTTCTCTTTGTCTATTGTTTTCTTTAACGCGCATTCATTTCAAGTAGATGCAAGTGAGGAATCTAGAACTTTCCTACTTGTGACAATAACACGTCACCAAAAAAATAAATAAAACATGAACAAACACCTTGCTTTAACGCCATGGACATGGATTGGACCTGTTGGGAATTTAAGTTCAGCAGGCACCATGATGCCTCATAAATTGGATGTAGCTGTGTTTTTCTGACACTGTCACATTATTAAACCATTACCACAAAGATCTGGCAGCTCTCAGGGGTCTTTGGACTCCAAATACCAATTAACAGAGATTAGAGAGGAGTCAAAACAATAGCAGACTTCCCTATAGCCCAGTGAGCCAATCCCCCTCTACCTCACCCAGCAGGCATTCCACTCCGGCAGAGTGACTTCAGACTTGATTTTAAAACATCAAAGAAGACGTCAGAATGAGTTTAAACAGTTGAAAAGCTCAAGAGTTTCTAATAACTACCAAATATTGACATTCCAGACTTTTTAGACTCAAATGTGAAAGAAACTTGAGTCTGTTATGTGTGTTTTAGTCTCGTGTGCAAAGATGATGTATACTTCAAACTCTTTCCAGAATGGACAAAGCCTTCACACAGCCTTTGTTTCTGAGGAAACACCCTAGACACAGTTACAACTCACTTTTAAGGAGTTTATAATGCATAGCCGATCCAAAATCCCATCAATGTTGGGTTGCAGCCAGATAAGAACAACAGTCAGACTGACTGCAGCCAGTAGCTTTCCCTTTCACTGTACCTCTTCCACCACTTAAACTCTTTACTTTTATAAACATTCAAATTCTTTTGTTTTATTAAAATATTCACTCTTTTTCTTTTGATTTCAAACCAACACCTTCATCAAGAAACATATGGTAGCACACATAAATTGGTCCCCCAGAGCAGATTTGTAAAAAGCCGTGACAGACGAGACGTTCTCCTCAGTGTGTCTCCACTGCTGTCAGAAGTTATTAAACACAAGTTTCACTGCCAGAACAATTCACTGGACCCTACATTCAACAGCGTCTGAGCAGAGAGACACAGAAATGGAAAGATGAGACGGAGGAAAAGAAGGCAGTATTAAAGGGCTTCTTAGGGGTTTTCTGACTGCATTTTTGTCATTTTTCTTTGACTTGTGAAAACTACTCAGATGTCTTTCATTTTGTAACAACAAAGAGGAAAATTTATAAGCAGTGAAAACAAGAAAATAACATTCTCCTCTTGCAGAGTAACGACTTCCAGATGAAGCCTTTTTAAACAGACAATACTAACTTCTAGAGGATGGATCATACTGATTTTTGGTTTGGTTTGGTGAAGCAATTTTTTGAAGTAACACAAGAACAATTGCAATTTTGGTGGACTCAGAGTTTTCACAATGGCTGAGAATCAAACATGATGCCAGAAAATTGCAAATAATATGAAGGTAAATTGCAAACAAAAAAAATCAAGACCTAGTTGAGACACATTGTGACTAAACTGCAACAAGGTAGCATTTGCACAAATGCCAAATCATCACACACTGGTGAAATTACGTTTCTGCATTTGACTTATCCCCTTGGTGGAGGGCGGTGAGCTGCAGCTGTGGCTGCGCTCGGTAACTATTTGGTGGTTTAACCCCCCGATCCATCCCCTTAGTGCTGCTGAGTGTCAAGCGAGGAGGCATTTTTTCAAAGTCTTTGGTATGACCTGACCGGGAATCGAACCCCGATCTCCCAGTCCCGGAGCAGACACTCATACCACTAGGCCACCGGAGCTGGCGATGTTGACAAAGATGGGACTGGGAGATCGGGGTTCGAATCCCGGTCGGGTCATACCAAAGACTTTGAAAAAATGGGACCCAATGCCTCCTCGCTTGACACTCAGCACTAAGGGGTTGGATTGGAGGGTTAAACCAACAAATAGTTCCCGAGCACGGCCATGTCTGCAGCTCACCGCTCCCCACGGGGATGGGTCAAATGCGGAGGACAATTTTCACCACACACCAGTGTGTGTGACAACTGATGGCTTTAATCTTTAATAAACACAAATCTTGTGTGAATCCAGCTTAAATGTTCTCAGTGTTATTTCCTCAACCAGTTGAAGCCCAGTGAGATAGTGGCATAAATGTGGAAATTAAATGAGGGATATTATCTCTGTACATTTTGTAAATTAACCTACAAAAACACACCTAGTGTTCTTCTCAGACTGACTAAGGCCACGTACACATGTAGCAGGGTTTTTGGAGAACTGAATATCCTCCCTCTCTCATCTAGGAAAAAAACTTGGGTTCCACACCACCTTGTTTTTAGCAAAAAAATCCAGTGCATTGTGAAGCACATTCATGGGCATGCCAGGCCTATAGGTGGCAGTACTTCCCCAAATCTTTAGCATCTCAAAAAACATTCCTTGGACATGGAATAACTAGGTGGCATCCTTAATGTCGTCCTTCGCCTGTGGTCTTCAGTAACTGAGCATGTAAATATTAGTGATTGTAAACACAGGTTGCACATGTGTCAAAGCATTTTTGAGCAGTAACGTTGTGAAACCTAAAACTGCAATTATTTAAAGTTAAAGTACCATTAGTCGTCACACTGTTGAAATAATGTCTCCGCATTTTCCCCATCCCCTGGGGGAGCAGTGAGCTGCAGACACGGCCGTGCTCGGGAACTATTTGGTGCTTTAACCCCCCAATTGAACCCCTTAATGCTGAGTGTCAAGCAGGGAGGCATTGGGTCCCATTTTTTAAAGTCTTTGGTATGACCCAACTGTGGATTTGAACCCACGATCTTCCAGTCTCAGGGCGGACAGAAAGAATCGTTTTTGTTTCCGTATACCTTCACTTTCGTTTCATGTGCATGACAACCATACTCGTTTTGTGAGATGCCGAGCTAAGTGTGAAGGGTCTAAGAGCCAGTAACCGTCTGTGCTGGTACTGCTTGTGACTAGTTTGAGACATAAAATTGAAGAAAATAACATTTTCAGCTGGAATAACACTGACTGGTACATATAATACTTCGCTACACATTATATTCGCTACACTCAGTTGTTAAAAGATTGTTTTTGTTTAATTTTGTCAATAAAATGTATTCAACGTAACCTCATTGCCTCCAAGTCTTCATATTTAACACAACTAATGACGCAAACCTGGGAAAGAATCTATATTTTTTTAGTTAGGAGCAAGATTGAGGAATTCTTTGTGCTGGCATTTTTGTAGCAGATGGCAGATCTGTTGCCTGGCAGAGAGAGGGTTGCAGATCCAAATCCCGCTTGCTGCCTTTCTGCATGGATTTAACATGTTCCCCCCATGCATGTGTGGGTTTTCTCCAGGTTCTCTGGCTTCCTCCCACAGACCAAAAACATGCATGTTAGGTTAATTAGTGACTCTGGAGTGAGTGTCTGGTTGTTTTTCTCTTTGTGTCCCTGTGATGGACTGGAGACCTGTCCACGGTGTCCTCCACTTCTCGCCTGATGACTGTTGGAAGTTCGACACCAGCTCCCCACGACCCTATTGAAGATTTGAGCTGTTAAGATAATGAGTGAGTGATTAATTAATCTTGCTTTATGAAACTAAAAGCCTAAACATCAAGAAGTGAAAATAACTTTACAAATAACTTGGGTTCTGGTGCATTATTTATGTTGAACATAGTTAAGCTTCAGATGGAGAAGTGAACAATGTTTTAAAACCAGAGCCAGACAATTTTCCCAAGAGATACTTTTTCGCTGAGTGAATCTGTTTAACAAAAAGGCATGTGGCTACAGAAAGTAAAAGCAAGGACGTCATGGCAGAATGTGGTTTTAGTTTTTGTTTGAAACATGGCCTCTCCTCTTGAGACATGGATCCTTTCAACTGTAAATAGCTGCTCAGGGACAGATTACACAAGCTCAACAGAGAAGTCATTGTCCACAGTACAAAGGAAGGCAATTTCATCTCACCATCTATAGCTGAACTACAAAAACAGGAATGAGTGCTCCAAGACTTCTCAGGAAGCTGTTTAATTATAGTATGAATTTAGTGACACATTTGGTTTAATTAGATACAATCATTTATGCATTTATGTTGCTGTCAGACACACTCAGGCTCATCAACGTTTTAGCCGTGGAGCCAAAAGTAGTGCTGAGAACAATTTCTGATGACAAAAAGAGTCAAAGATTCAAAGCATTGTCATATTTCCATTCATCCATCCATTCATTTTCTTTCACTTATGAAGAGGCTCAGATTTCCATCTCCCCAGCAACATTGGCCTCCTCCGGGGGAATCCCAAGGCATTCCCTGGCCAGCCGAGAGACATAGTCCCTCCAGCGTGTCCTGGGTTTATTCTTTAGGTCTCTTCCCGGTTGACCATGCCCGGAAAACCTCACCAGGGAGGCGTCCAGGATGCATCCTAACCAGAAGCCCGAGCCACCTCAACTGGCTCCTCTCGATGTGGAGGAGCAGTGGATCTACTCCAAGCCTCTTCCGGATAACCAAGCTTCTAACCCTATCTCTAGACACCCTGCGGAGAAAACTCAATTCAGCCGCTTGTATCCACAATCTCATTCTTTCGGTCACTACCCAAAACGCGTAACCATAGTGAGGGTAGGAAGGTAGATCGACCGGTAAATTGAGAGCTTCACCTCAGCTCTCTCTTCATCACAACAGACCGGTACAACGCCAGCATCACTGCAGACGCAGCACCAATCCATCTATCGATCTCCTGCTCCATCATTCCCTCACTCGTGAACAAGACCCCAAGATACTTAAACTCCTCTACTTGGGG
This sequence comes from Aphyosemion australe, assembly GCA_006937985.1. Taxonomy (NCBI): domain Eukaryota; kingdom Metazoa; phylum Chordata; class Actinopteri; order Cyprinodontiformes; family Nothobranchiidae; genus Aphyosemion; species Aphyosemion australe. The sequence continues at coordinate 2,518,438 of SSNS01000058.1, read as the reverse complement.
CAGGACCTCATCCCTGGTCTACCCTTTTCCGACTCAAGACCATGGTCTCAGATTTAGAGGAGCTGATTCTCATCCCAGCTGCTTCACACTCGGCTGTGAACTGTTCCAGCAAAAGCTTTGTCAAATGTACAGTAAGGAAATTAGTTTCCTTCAACAAAAAACTCCTTACTTTACTGCTCACACTGGATCCCAAATGTTTAATTTAGGTATAAAATACACTGCTCACAAAAATTAAAGGAACACTTTAAAGAAAGAAGTTGGATATCTATACAAATAACGACAGGGCAATGTCTTAGGAACAAAAGGATGCCAAGTCTTTTAATGGAAATAAAAGTTTTCAGCCTACAGAGGGCTCAATTGTGTAGACACCCTAAAATCAGAGTGAAATGAAGATGTGGCAGGCTAGTCCATTATTTCAAAAACTTAGTTTCTGCAACTCAAAATGCTTTTCAGTATCTTGTGTGGCCCCCACGAGCTTGTGTGCATGCTTGACAGCGTCGGGGCATGCTCCTAATGAGACAACGGATGGTGTCTTGTGGCATTTCCTCCCAGATCTGTGTGAGGGCATCCCTGAGCTCTTGTACAGTCTGAGGAGCAACCTGGCGCCGCCTAATGGACCGAAACATAATGTCCCACAGATGTTCTATTGGGTTTAAGTCAGGGGCTCGTGAAGGCCATTCAATTGTTTCAATTCCTTCATCCTCCAGGTACTGCCTGCATACTCTTGCCACATGAGGCCGGGCATTGTCGTGCATTAGGAGAAAACCAGGACCTACTGCATCAGCGTAGGGTCTGACAAAGGGTTCAAGGATTTCATCTGGATACCTTATGGCAGTCAGAGCACCATTTCCTAGGCAGTAGAGGTCTGTGCGTCCCTCCATGGATATGCCTCCCCAGACCATCACTGACCCACCACCAAACCTGTCATGTTGAACGACGTTGCAGGCAGCATAACGTTCTCCTTGTCTTCTCCAGACTCTTTCACGTCTATCACAGGTGCTCAGGGTGAACCTGCTCTCGTCTGTAAAAAGTACAGGGCGCCAGTGGCGGACTTGCCAATTCTGGTGTTCTTGAGCAAATGCCAGTCAAGCTCTACGGTGCTGGGCAGTGAGCACAGGGCCCACTACAGGACGTCGGGCCCTCAGGCCATCTTCATGAAGTCTGTTCCTGATAGTTTGGGTAGAGACATTCACACCAGTGGCCCTCTGGAGGTCATTCTGTAGGGCACGAGCAGTGCTCAGCCTGTTCCGCCTTGCACAAAGGAGCAGGTATCGGTCCTGCTGATGGGTTGTGGACCTTCTACGGCCCTGTCCAGCTCTCCGAGAATAACCGCCAGTCTCCTGAAATCTCCTCCATGTTCTGGAGATTGTGCTGGGAGACACATTAAACCTTCTTGCTGCAACACGTGTGGATGTGCCATCCTGGAGAAGTTGGACAACCTGTGCAACTTCTGTAGGGTTAAGGAATCGCCTCATACTGCCAGTAGAGATAATTACTCAAGTCAAAACTAGCACGAGTGGAAAACCAGCCAAAAAAGATCAAGAGGGAGAAACTTGAAATGACCTCCACATGTTAAACCAGTCCTGTTTTGAGGGTTTTGTAATTGTTGCCACTTTAGTGCACCTGTCGTTAAGTCCATGAACACCAATACAGCTGAAAATGATTAACAATGCCCTCAGCTGCTTAATCAACCAGAAAATTATCAGACAGTTTTAATTGATTTCATGCCAGGCCCAATAAAAAAAGTGTTCCTTTAATTTTTGTGAGCAGTGTAGATACATTTATTAAAGGAGTAATGCAATAAAATAATGAAAATATAAACTTTAATGAAGTGATACTGCAATTATTCATGTACAAGCAGAATACGAATGTGTGCGTTTGTGTGTGTGCGTGCGTATGTGTAGCTACATAAAGCTAAAGGGAGCCGTTTGAAACACAAGACTTTATATTCTCACTCCATACACTAAAGAAGTGAACATGCTCTCTGTTAGTTAATATGTTATTGAATTGAAGTGTAAAACTTTCCAGTGTTCCTGGCATATGCCAAACTATTTATTGGTCTTGAAGAGTTTCCAAGGAACATGGTGTGCATTAACCTAAGATCTTGGTCTGCAAGAACCAGATGGAAGGCAGATCTGGATGGAGATTTTGTTCCCTTTTATTAGAGCTATTCAAATTTCCTCACCTTTAGGGCATTCTAAAATTGCTATTGTTTCCATTCAATGTGCAACACTAAGCTAAATTTATGTTAACGGCAAACTTTCTAAAACTGTGCTGTTTCAAAAAAAAAGTCTTAATTTTTTCCCCCGAAATCTAAAGGAACTCCCAGAGCAGCATTGCATGAGTGCTTTTGTTTTGTTAAAGTTAGCTGGGTTATTTCTATGAGTGCTGGGAGGGATTATTGTGGATTCACAGTTGTGTTATTGCACCTAAATCCTCACTGCCGATTCCCAGAGAAATTATAGTGTCACAGTGGAAATAGAAATTATGAGAAGGCTAATTTAAAGGCATTTAAATGTCAGCAGTAGTCAAAAGCAGAACCCAGCTTTAAACAGTAGGTCAGTTTTACAGCAATTCAGTAAAGACAGCAAAGAGGAAGAGAAGCTTTCCATGTACAGTAAACACATCATCCATGAGAGTCCTTTGATAGATCATACAGAGTAACCCTGTAGTTTTATGGTTTCTTCAGGAATGGTCATACATGCCTTTAATCTAAATATAGCTGAAACAGCGTGTATGAGGGCCCAGATGCAGGCCCATGGGCAGGAAATAGGCATTTCAGGTGATAAATACATTTTGTTAAACAAAAGTGCCTCAAAGAAAAAAAATGTTGGGTGACTAAAAAACCATGGACAAACCCTGTTGGGACCCATATGGTTTGCCCATATATATTCCATATGGGGCCCACCTATGTGTGCTGGCTGGGAGTATTTTGTGTTTGCCAAACTAAGATGTATGAGGGCATGATTATGGTTCCTTTCTGACTGAAGGTTAAAATAAATATTTAGATTAGCAGGTATCTCCACCCGCGGTGGTCTGGCAGAAACAGAGTTCATGTTTAAAATAAATTCAGGCTTTCTGGGTCTGTTTAATGTCATTGTGTAGATCAGCAGACGATGCAGCTCTTCAGTGTTAACTGTAACTATTAAAGAAATCCTTAGAAGTAAAAACAGGAAGGGAGTCATTCAAGTGTGAAACAATCCATTTTTATAATCTTGATCATAATCTAACCTAGAAGTTTTGGTCCATAAAGGAAATTTTAGCCTGAACTTAGCAAATTTTTGATCATAAAACCTTTTATTAAATCCTCATTGTTATGACAAGTACATGCTCATTTAACTGATATTAGCATGAAAATATTCAGAATTAGCATGGGACAGGATGTGTGTAAAAACAGAAAGGGCACCAGTTTGGTGATTTATGCAGAACAGAGATGGGAGAGAAGAGAGGGCTGTTAGGTAAGCTGTCAGCTGCACAGACATACCATCATTACACCCTCCATCAGAGTGTAACACAAACAGAACCTGTCTAGACACAGACTGAATGTCGTTCAGACAGTATATGTTTAATAGGACATCAAACAACAGGACTGACTTAACAGAACTTATTATTAAAAATATCTTTGTTTTACCAATAATTCCAAAAGCATGTGACCTCATATGGTTATTTACATGAATTTCAAGACAAAATATCACCAGCTGCAAAAAAAATACAACTCTTCCTATAAATCCAGGTGTTACAAGTCCAGATGGAGTTCGTTATTTCTGCTAAAATAACTAATGTAAAATTTACAGCAATGCAAAGCTTTATAAAATAACGCTTGCATGTAATTTATTTAAATCATTTTCTTGAGCCAGTATGTGCTAAAATGACAATTTACAGGGTTAATGAAAGGCCACCCAGACCCTATCGCCCCCTGTGGCCAGAATATTCCAACTTCAGAGTTGCCGGTCCAGTAAGTTGGGACTTATAAAAAAAATTGAGCTGACATATCTGGTGCTGCAGTCTGCTTCCAGCATGTTTCCTGCATGTTTTAGATCATGAACACAGCTGATTTGTTTAACTTAGTGATGAATTGCTCCTGTAGACACTAAGGAAGGCTGGAGAGGCATTTCAGCTGTAAAATTAAGGTGTTAAAAAGACGAACGTGTCAGGAACTGGCTGAGTAGGAATGTGGCGTGTTGTATGACCCAAGCATGGAGGACTGACACTGGGTAATGAACAGACACGCAGATTAATATAGGAAGCCATGGCGTGCAGCTCGAATGGAAACGAGCGCGTGCGGTTCCAGAACTGAAAAGAGCGACTTACGGAGAGTCAACAGGCTGGACTGGAAACTGATAACTGATTGGACAGGTCTGGAAAGCTCTAGTATAACTCTGGAAGTGATTGGGATGCTAGTTGAGCCGGAACGCCGAAGCGATGACTGAGCCATGATTAGTAATTCCCACTTCCTCATATACTCCCGCGCTGATTACGTGAAGCGGACGTCCGGTGTGGGGCATGATGGGAAGTGGAGTGCTTGGGCTGGCAATGACTGGGATGATGCAAGCTGGTTTCTGGTGAACTGGGCATGTTTGGGTCTGAGGTGGAGGAGTTCAGGGGTGATCAGAACTGAGGAGGGGGTAGATGGGCCAGGATCGTGACAGAACGCACAGCGAGGACATAGGTTTTGCTTTTAGTTCTACATTTTGACACTAGGGGTTGCTAAAAGCAAACCAAAATTGTCAAGTCTACTTTTAAACAGAAGTTGTTTTAACAACACTTCATGCAAATGCAATTATTTCTACATTTACACATCAATATGTTCTGCATTATAGGGTTATTTTAGCAGAAGTATTAATAAACTCCTCCCAAACCTCACCCATTGTTGCATCGGATACAGGTTATATTTACACTTGTAAATTACCATAAAATTCCATGTAAATAACCATTTAAGTCAAGTTTGTTGGTGGTGTGGTTTATTAAATAAAACTGCATTAACTGCCATGACTTTATGGAGATTGGAACTGTTACATTACAACATCTTCTCGGCTGCACTCGCATTAATTATTAGCGTGCCAGTTTTATAGGATGTAAACTTTATTTCTCTAAACTGAGGCTGTTCAAGACACTGTTTACAGACAGATAACACACTAATTATACCTGTTAAACAAAAATGCACCTTAGTATGGCCAAACTTGCCCTCCAAAGAGGAGAAAATTTTGTATAAATGTGCATTTAAACACAACCCAAGCAGAAGAAAAATAAACTGGCTGACTCTTCCCTTTTTTGTAAATACAAGCGTTGACTTTGTAGCCCATAATCATGTTGTGTCTGAGCAAATTCTGAATAACCGACCATGCCTGAAATGTCACTGCCAGTGTGTGTGTGATTCTGAAGCACTGATTCCATCAGACTAAGTTGAAAAGGAAGTTGTTTTGCTTTCAGTGAAAAGAAAAGGTAGATTTCTTCCAACATGCTGAAGCTACATAAATGATTTGATAGTCTCCATATGTGCACAAAGGATCTACTTCAGAAGTGTTGAGCATCTTGTCTCAAGTCTCTAAATCTTTCAAATTACTCCCTCATATGAGACCTTGGAGACTGGGTCAGTCATTTATACATCAATGCAAACTCTGCATTAGTTGTTTTGTTTGAAAAAATTTGAAAGCTACAAAAACCACAAAGAAAACAGCATTATAATGTTAGATAAAAGAAGGGTTTTGAGTCAATGTTGTGTTAGATTTAGTTAAAAAACTGTTGTTTTTGCTGTAAACCTTTATGACTCATTAGTTTTGTGGCATAGCTGAAACATTCCTGGCACACAAACCTATCATCATGTTTCTGGTGTTAGAAAACATCAGGAGCTCAGAGTCTAAAAAGAAATCAGTTATTTGACTCAGATTGTTTTAGTCTTTATTTAAAAATGCAAGAAAGTTTCTATAATATTAGCACACAGCAAGAAGGGTTTTGGATCCAGGGAAGTTTCTGGTGGCTTCTTCAGAGCAGCGCAGGGAACTGGAAATTCCACGTTGAGCCTCTTGCTTGTGCAGTCAGTCTTCATTTATGTTTCAAACCATAAAACCTGTTAACCAGAAAAAGAAAATCAAGAAATAAATATCTCCACCATTTGTTTCATGGTGTCACATGAGTGCTGAGTACCTCATTTGTTGTGCTTCTTGTAGATAGAAATGTACTCTTGTACATCATCAGGGGATCCCATGACCACTGGAACTCTCTGGTGGATGGTGGTGGGCTGGATGTCCAGGATGTTTTGTGACCCAGTGGTGGCCAGACCTCCAGCCTGCTCCATGACAAAAGCCATGGGGTTGCATTCATAAAGCAGCCTCAGCTGAAATGAATGGGAGAGAAACCCAAATATTGGATCAGCAGGTGTGATGTAAATGGTTTCCAGGCAAATAAACTCTGATTATGTTTTTCTAAAGGTTATTCTAAAAAGTCCCCACATTCTCACCTTGCCTTTTGGACTCTTGACATTAGCAGGGTATAAAAAGATTCCTCCATAAACTAAAGTACGATGAACATCCGCTACCATTGAGCCAATGTACCGACTGCCATATGCTGCAGAACCATCCTGGATACAAAAAATAGAAGGAAACCAATTTATTTTTGCACAATTTAGACATCGGTAGAACAGAAATCACATGAAAACTAAAGAATGTTTTATACTGAGTTTCATTGTCCTTACCTGTGGGAATTTCTTCTTCTGTAGGTACTCTGTTACATCTGGATAAAACTGTTGCGCATATCCCTCATTCAAACTGTAGATTTTTCCCTTCTTCTTAATTTTCACGTCTCGATCTACCAGAATGAACTCCCCAATCGCCTGAAAAAATAAATAAAATGAAAGCATGCCACACAGTCTGCTATTATTTGGTGTTAGTCAGCATTTAGTTTGTTGGTCTGGTTAAATATTAATCTTACTGGGTCCAACATGAAGCAGTTTACTCCCTGACCAGTGGAGAGGACCATCATGGTGGCACTGCCGTACAGAGCGTAACCAGCTGCTACGATGTTCCTCCCAGGCTGAAGAGCATCCTTCTCAGCCGGTTCTCCATCTGTGGTCTGTCAAATGGTTGAAAAGACTCAAAACATTTAAAAAATAATAATAAGTTAACAAAAGAGGTTTGAGGTTCAGAACTATAATTTGGAGTCAGAACCATAACATTAGTAAGTTAACATTCTTCCACCTCAAAAAGAGCAACAATTTGTTCCTGTCCTGATCAAAAGTGATTAGAACCTTGGTACAGATCCAAAAGCATAACTTCATGAAAAATGTATAGTTGCATCTACTGATGATTATTGACATTAAAAGATTTTCCGCTGGAACCCTGCAAACAGTCAACGTTGCATGGACGTGCAGATCATGTCTATATTGAGTCTGTCGGTCTAGACCATGTCTGTAGGACATCCTAACTAGGTCTTTGCACAGTGGGAATTGACTTGTTGTATCAGAGACTGACCTTTTTGTAGATAGCAAAGATTGTCCCAATGGAGACAAGACAGTCGATGTTGGAAGATCCATCCAGTGGATCAAAGCACACGATGTATTTTCCCTGTATGGTTAAGAAGATAAAAATGTTTGATCCCACAGGTTTCTTAACCAAATCTGACAATTCTACTGTGTTGAAGCAGACATACTCTTCTATCTGGATCCACAATAATGGCTTTCTCATCTTCTTCCGACACCAGCACACAGGAGGTGAAGGAGGACTTGATCATGTTGATGACCAGGTCATTGGACAGGACATCCAGCTTCTTCACCTGGTCCCCCGTCACATTGGTGCTTCCGGCAATCCCATAGCTTTCCAGGGAGCAAAAGGGAGCAGCGTTCAGTTTGAATACAAGCTTTTCACACCAAAGTCAGTCTAAAAACACAACTGAGTAAAGGCCTTAAAAACCTATTATCATCTTGACCTCTGATCTTTGGGGTGGGGGTGTGTGCACAATGCATGCAGAGCTTACCTTTGGCCAGGGGCCCAGTTAAAACTACATGATGATCACAACTAACAGACAACCACTTCTATGGTTAAACTTGGCAAGCTACATTTAATCATAAATACAGGCACATTTCTGCAATGCCTTAGTAGTGATTAAATATCAAATCCTACTCACAGGTTAGCAATCCCAGCCTTCCTGACAGCAGAGGATATGGCTTTGACAGCTGTGCAGATGGAGTTCAGCAGGGTTGTTAGTTCCCCTGTTCCTTGGGCCTTCCTGCCCTCTTCCAGAACAAACCTTGTGAGAGTCACCACATTGGTGTCGAACGCTCCTCTGTCAGACATTTTGCTGGTGGAGACCTACTGCTGCAAGTGACTGAGGGAATAGTGTCCCAAAAGTGAAAAGTGGACTCTAGAACAGAGATAGGAGATGTACAAGGGGCGTGCAGCTACGCCAGCCAATCACAAGTGCTATTCCTAACAGTTAGGGCTTGATTTCATCACGTCTGTGACGGTGGGTTTAAAAGAGCAAAGTGCAAAGAGTAGAAATCTTTTTTTGATAAAAATTGCTTTGACTGAGCTTCAAATGTTTGTTTTATTGATTTTCTAAAAACATTTAAAATGTGGAATTTCTGCTCAGCTGAATGTTCTCTTTTTTTGCTATACTGGTGTGCAAAGATATCTCAAACAAGAAAAAAAACATTATTGAAACACCACATTGGCTGACGACGTAGCAGAAGTTATTTGTCAATGATTAGAAATTCTTTTGCGCTGGAATTCACTACGCCAGCACATTTCTTGATTACCCTTTAAAGGAAAGAAAAACTCAAACCTTAAAGTTTGTTGTTCTTGTGTTTTCTTCTTGATTTCTAAGTTAATTTAACTTTAAATCTCCTGATAAAAACGCTGCTGGGAAAAAGTAAACGGCCTCTTTCATAACAAATGTTGCATTTGAGTCAATAATATACCCACATGCAGGTCTATAACGTAGAACACAAACACAAAAAAGGTAAACGTGATTTGAATTATTGGTTTATTGAGGTATTTCACAAACACTGTTTTTGCACAACTCGGGGACCTTTTCACCCAAATATCACCATGAACTAACGAGTGATTGATGTCATCAGGTTAATGACATCAGTGGATTTCCAGTGGAATCATTTGACATCAACAAGAGAGCATCAGTTTCTACATAAAATATTCAAAAGCTTGACAAATACGATTTTGAATTAAATAAAATGTGTTTTTAATCGATAAACAAGTGTTTTTCTACAATTAAAAAAACTGCAATTTCAGCTTGAATAATGCTTGTATTTCTACAAAGTGGCCACATAATGTCCTTATTTAGCTTTCTGCTGTATTAATTCAATTCCATCTACAGTTTTCCAAATAAAGAGAATTTTGTCTCTTGAATTTAATTTCTAATGGAAAAATAGACATGATTAATAAATGCTTTCAAAAAAGCTTATAAACAGTTAAATTTTACAGATCACGTTGCATTAATTTAGCAAAACTTGTACACTCTTAAAAATCAGCAAATGCACATATTTGGAAAGATGTGAAAATACATTAAGTTACTGGACAATAAATTACAATTGAAAAAGCACTTATAACTGTACAGAAACAAATGGTCAGTTTTTAATTGTTTTATTTCACATCAAACTTATATTACTGATGTTCAACTTTTATTTTCTATTAAAACGTTTTGCATTTTATTTAGGGATAGAGTCAAAGTCTTTGGAGAAAAACATTCAAGCAAGCTGTATTTAGAAAAAAATTATATGAAATATCCAGCTCCCCAGGCTCTCCCCTTGATGGTCACAGAAAATGGTATAACATGTCCCCAATCACCATTCAGTACTACAACATTTTCTGCAAAAATCTGAATTTGTGGGAGAGCCTAAGGAAAGAGGGTTAGTTCTGTGAATTTATTTATTTTTCCTCAAATGTAGCTTGCTTAAGTTAGCCTGTATTTGTAAATAAATAGTCTGGCCTCGACCCATAGACCAAATCCAGTTGTGGGGCAGAATCTACGATTGTCTTTCAAACTGCCTCCACACACAATTGGACAGCGCTATGACCAATCAGATCAACGAACAACATAACATACTCATCGTTACGGAAATCAGTCAATGGGGCTGTCTGCCATATCCCGTAGAAGAAGAGCCAAATACATCCTTTTGTGAAATAAAGGACTTGCTTGCATCGACTCATGTGTGAAAGAAAAACCTAAGTCAAAAAACAAACTTGATGCTAAAGCCATTTCAAACAAGCATTATTCCAGAGCCAACACCAACTTCTTTCTCCGTCGCAGCTCTGGTGCTAAGCCTTTCCAACGTTTCTCTACAAACATAGAGTGCTGTGATTGCCCATGCCTAAAATTGTTCTGGCTAATGGTAGACCTGCTGAGGCTACAATGAAGCGTGGCTACACCGACCTGCAGATCAAAATCTTTTGCTACTGCTATGGTTTGTCTAGATTTTTAGCTTATGCTTGAATGATTTTTTCCAAGAAAGTTCACTAAACCTTTGACAGCTTTAGGTGCTTTGAGGATTCTCATATAACTGTTTAAACTTAGCTTGAGCTTGACTCTGTCTCCACAGAAATCAAGAGCAAAGGATTCTGTCCTGTGTGGACTCTCATGTGACTTGTTAAACTTGACTTTTGGCTAAATCTTTGTCCACAGGACTCACAAGCAAAAGGTTTCTGTCCTGTGTGGACTTTCATGTGACTGTTTAAACTTGACTTTTGGGTAAATCTTTGTCGACAGAGTTCACAAGCAAACGGTTTCTGTCCTGTGTGGACTGTCATGTGTCTGTTTATACTTGACTTTCGGGTAAATCTTTGTCCACAGAGGTCACAAGAAAAAGATTTCTGTCCTGTGTGGACACTCCTGTGACTGTTTAAATTTGTTTTGAGACTGAATCTTTGTCCACAGAGCTCACAAGCGAAAGGTTTCTGTCCTGTGTGGACTGCCATGTGTCTGTTAACACTTGCCTTATGGCCAAATCTTTGTCCACAAAGATCACAAGCAAAAGGTTTCTGTCCTGTGTGAACGTTCCTGTGAGTGTTTAAATGTCCCTTTCGGATAAATCTTTGTCCACAGAGATCACAAGCAAAAGCTTTCTGTCCTGTGTGGACTGTCATGTGTCTGTTTAAATTTGTCTTGAGCCTAAATCTTTGTCCACAGAGATCACAAGCAAAAGGTTTATCTTCTGTGTGGACTCTCATGTGATCGTTTAAATTTGTCTTGCGGCAAAATCTTTTTCCACAGAGCTCACAAGCAAAAGGTTGCTGTCCAGTGTGGACTGTCATATGTGTGTTTAAACTTGATTTTCTGCTAAATCCTTTACCACAGTCATCACAACTAAATGATTTTAGTTCTCTCTGGACTTTCCCACATGGGTCTACATACCCACCTTCTTCATCCTCACTGATTTCAGTCTCTGAAGAGTTCGAATAGTCTTCATAAGGATTTAGATCCGGATTACTGGTACTTTCTGCTCCTTCACAGTCCTCTCTACCACATCCTCCTTTCATCTGGTCAGTGAAGCCACTGGTTAGATTTCTGTCTTTAGTTTGGTGCTGATCAAACTGTGGAACTTTACCTTTATCTTCCTCCCATGCACAAGAAATGAATGACATCGGAGTGGCATAGGTCTCCTTCGTCCCATTAAGCTGCTGCTCATCCTCTTCCTCCTTCATATTGAGGAGCTCCATGTTCTTCTGGTTCTCACTAGACCTCAATTCTTGAGAATCTGCATCTTTAATCAACACCATCTGCTGAATATCTACAGAGGACAGTGAAAAGCAGATAGTTAATGACCTTACAGTCACACAGACAAGAATAAAGGCCAGAAATCACAAAACTGCATGTGGAAATTCAAAAATGGGTTTGTATTATTAGAATGAATAAATGAATAATGTGACAGATGCGTTTCCCCAGAGACCTTCTAACCATGAGCATTTCAGACACACTTCAGCTATGGATAAGGTTCATTCAATTGGTCTTGCAAGATCACAAAATCACAGGAAAATTGTAAGCTCACATGTGATTTTGCCAGTTCATCCGATAACAAATAGGAAATCTGCATGTGTCTTATCTTGAAAGTTGCTGGATGATTTTCACTGCACCTGTGTTGTGATCTGGCCCAATCTGAACTTTCCAGTGAGAGCTTGACATGTTCTGGAAGAGTAGCATGTAGAAATAAACCTGAAGCGTAAATTAAGCAGAATACAGAGCTGCTCCATGCCCAGTGGAAACACACCAATTGACTATTGGTGGCTTATAGCTGCAGCTTATACAGGCGGCTTACAGCAGCATGTAAAAGTAGCATGTTGTGCTTTACATCCATATTGGGTCTGTTTCGCCTGTGGGACTCTAGAGGCAGCCAGCAGGTACTGGCGATTCAAGCTGAACAAAACAAAAATGAAAATATTCTTCTGTTGATGTCAAATTAATAAAATAGGCATAGAAATATATTTCTCAAAATCTCTCTGCTCATTTTAAATATTGTATTTTTAAGGATAGGCAATAAAAAAGAAATATAAAAATACAAAAATATGTTTATTTTTATATTAGTGCAGTGTGTGTGTGTGTGTGTGTGTGTGTGGGAGGGGCAACTAGCTAGTGCATAAACTGTCTACATGCATGTAGGTAGTGACACATTTTCTAAGCCACTTTCATGAAACAATGCCGCCAATTTGCCATAAAGCTAAGGCGGCATCAGGGAGCCTTTGGTCATTTGTAAGGGTCAGACGGTGGCAATAATGTGGCGCAATCATGTGCTTTTAATGAAAAATTACACAATGGCTGTATAAAGGGGGTGTGGGGACAGTCTCCACGCTGTCACGGACTTCCTTTCAGCTTGGACGTAACTTGCTTTTTATTGCGATTGAAGCCGTGCTGAAGTTTTTTGCACAAGCTGCTCCTAAAGATGGCTGTCTTCTACACTCCCCGTGAACGGTCTGGTGATCTGAGCTCCAGCTCTAATGGAGAGAAGCTCACAGAGCTCTGCATCATTTCAGTTTGCCATCTCAACTGATTCTGTTCACAAAATCAAAACTGACTGCCGCGTTTACTTTCATTTTCAATATAGTTACTGGCCAGAGTTCAGCAGTAATTCCAAACGTGATTATGACAATACCCTCTGTTTTACCAAGGTGTAATCTTCATTCACAAGTCTGGCTTTGTGGTAATATTACCACCAGACTTGGAGGCACGAATGCTGCAAAATTCCCGCATTACCATGCCGCCACAGCGCTTTCATAAGACACACCATGGCAGCAGTTTTGCACTGATTTGCCAACATGGTGTCTAATGAAAGCGGCTTTATTGTACCTACCTGTTCACTAGGGTAGCCTAGCATTTTCAATGTACGAGCATGTGCAGCCTGAACTGATCTCTTCTTCTGTGTTATGTTTCAATAAATAAATAGCCACCCAAACTTTTTTCTAAAGCCAAGACAGTGAGCATGATTGTTGCTGAGACGACAGAACTTTACCTTTATCTTCCTCACTCGGACAAGAAACTGCAGTGATTGAAATCCTGGTGGCATTAGTATTCTCAATCCCAATAAGCTGCTCCTCCTCCTCTTCCTTCATGTTGAGGGGCTCCAGGTCCTTTGGGTTCACACCAGGCCTTAATTCCTCAGATGCTGGTTCTTTAACCAACATCATCTGCTGAACATCTACATGGAAAACTGAAACACAGAAAATAATGACAATGTTAACCTAATAGTCACACATACTAGAATAATGGCCCCAAATCACAAAATTCGGCATGCAAATTTGAAAATTGATGTACATCATAATGGCTGCTCCTTTAGTAGTTATCCTTTAGTTATCCAGACAGAGGAGTTAGTTAAGAGTGTTCCAGTGAAAAGAGGGTCAAATGGGTTGATGAGTTAAAAAATTGAAGTTGAAGGAATAGCTGTCGATGCTGTAAGGGGTTAGGTCCCAGAGGAAGTTAAAAGAGAAGCAGCAATTTATTCCTTTAACTTTTCGTTCTTTGTAAAACACAGATAGGAGATCTTATTTACCTTCTTATGCTGACGTTTCGGCCATCAGAAGAAGGCCACAGTGATGGCCGAAACGTCAGCATAAGAAGGTAAAAAAGATCTCCTATCTGTGTTTTACAAAGAACGAAAAGTTAAAGGAATAAATCAGACAGACACAGGATGAACGTACCGAAGAAGAAGCAGCAATTGTAGAGTGAGCTAGATGATTTGATGCAGCGCATCCCTAGAGGAGAGTGGTAATTAGTGCAGCCTTTACTGGACATGTTAGTGAAGGGAACATAGGTGATGAAATGATGGTTTGATATAGGAATGAAGAGAGCAGGTAGACGTTCTTCTTATCGACACTGTAACTTTTTTACTGACTGGCTTAATGAACTGAACTGCATTGGAATGTTTACTTTGTGAAGTGCCTTGAGACGACTCTTGTCGTGATTTGGCGCTATAGAAATAAACTAAATTGAATTGAATTAATCGAACTGCCCTAATATAAACCCGTAAATTCGTGACATTTGATAGAAAAAAATAAAACATACAAACCTAATACGTCCAATTGATCGCTTGGATTCATAACAGCATCTTCGCTTCGTGAAAGTTCGTGCTCAGTGTGTGTAGTTGATGTTTCTCTGATATTTTTCTCACTGATGCGGTCACTCGCTGTCTGTCCTGTTGGCTCCACAGTTTTGTTATTTCTGTCCATTAACATCTACTGTGCTGTCAGAGCTGGGTCTAAGAATTTTGACTTTATTCACCTTGTTTTTTAAGCTAAAAACAAAGTGTAATACACAGGAAGTTGATGACAAACCTTAAACGGAAGTTCCGTCTTGTTTTTCTTCCGTCGAGGAACACAAGGCGAATAAAACGAAAAGCCGGATATATTTAGCCTGGCAAGCCATCCTATATATGTGAATATATAGCAAGAATTTGGTCTAGTTCACTAGGCTAGGATATATTAATATGCATAAGCAAAACATGCTTGGGGAGAATCAAAAAATTTAAAATGTTTAAAAAGCAAGATTTTTTTTTTTTTACCAATTTTATATGTTTTGTTGTTGTTTATGCTGTTTTCTATTAGGAAAATATAATGCCAATAGAGAACATGCAAACATGCAAAAAAAAAAAAAAAAAAAAAAAAAAAACTTCAGCCCTGCTGGAAACACTGGTTTTGAGGATCTTAAAGGACTGAGTTAACATGTTTCCATCAAGTTGACCTAAATAAAACATATAAATCCCTTATAGGCAGAGATTGTGGCCATCAATCAAATCAAACGACAGATTACAGGTAATTAAAACAAAAGTTTATGTAGTCAAACAATAAAAAAGAACTTCAGTGCTGTTCTGTTACAGGTTACTATTGGTTTTGACTAATAGGGTTTTATTTAATTTATTTGAGCAGTTTATAGATTTATTGTAAAATCAAAATTCATAAATATTTTTCCTGTTTAATACAAAATTGTGTACCTTTTAAAAAATTATTTCTATGTTTGTATGAATGTGTGTATGTGTTTATTAGATGTAATTGGGTACTTATTGGTCTTGAACTAATAACAAATAGTTTTATGTCTGACATGTTTGATTAGAAATAAAACCTCATGCTGAGTAAAACATTGTACCTAAATATACTAATTTTATATTACCCATAACTTAATTTTTAAAGAATAAAATCCCTCTAAATCTACGGTGGGTTCAATTTTGTCCTGTGGCCGCTAGAGGGCGTATGTTCTAATATGTAGTGCTGTTAGCTAGCTGCTACTAGCCTGGCAAGCCATCCTATGGTCTAGTTCACTAGGCTAAGCTGCTACTGCTGTAGCACGTTGATTTATTCTTGTTGAACACAGATAATTTAAATAGATATGTTGAGCTTTAGTAGTTAAGTAGTTTGTATACGTGAATATGTTCTGGTCTTCCCGTTATTTAGACTATGCTGTTAACGCTAATTTAAAACCGTAATCATGTTTAAGAGGTATGTTTTATTTTGTAGGAACGTAGAGGAAGTAGTTGTGAGTTGTCTTGTTTAGCTTTATGAAAGCTGCCTGTAGTAACAGCTTTTGTCCACAAGAGGGCGGAAAAATCCCTAATCTCGAAAGCCAGATATTAAAGGACTGAGTTCAGATGTTTCCGTCCAGTTGACCTAAATAAAACATATAAATCCCTTATAGACAGAGTTTGTGGCCATCAATCAAATCAAACGACAGATTACAGGTAATTAAAACAAAAGTTTATTTAGTCAAACAATAAAAAATTAACTTCATTGTTGTTCTGTTACAGGTTACTATTGGTTTTGACTAATTGGGTTTTATTTAATTTATTTGAGTAGTTTATAGATTTATTGTAAAATCAAAATTCATAAATATCTTTCCTGTTTAATACAAAACTGTGTACCTTTTAAAAATATTTTTATGTTTGTATGAAGTCTGTGTATGTGTTTATTGGGTAGGCTACTTATTGGTCTTGAACTAATAACAAATATTTTTATGTCTGACATGTTTGATTAGAAATAAAAAATCATGCTGAGAAAAACACTGTACCTAAATATTCTAATTTTATATTACCCATTATAACTTAATTCATTTTTAAAGAATAAAATCCCTTTAAATCTACGGTGGATTCAATTTTGTCCTGTGGCCGCTAGAGGGCGTATGTTCTGATATGTAGTGCTGTTAGCTAGCTGCTACTGCTGTAGCACTTTGATTTATTCTTGTTGAACACAGATAATTTAAATAGTAAAGTAGTTTGTATACGTGAATATGTTCTGGTTTTCCCGTTTTTAGACGATGGTATTAACGCTAATTTAAAACTGTAGTCATGTTTAAGAGTTGTTTTATTTTGTAGGAACTTAGAGGAAGTAGTTGTGAGTTGTCTTGTTTAGCTTTATGAAAGTTGCCTGTAGTAACAGCTTTTCTCCACAAGAGGGCGGAAAAATCCCTAATCTCGAAAGCCAGATATTAAAGGACTGAGTTCAGATGTTTCCGTCCAGTTGACCTAAATAAAATATATAAATTCCTAGAGTTTGTGGCCATCAATCAAATCAAACGACAGATTACAGGTAATTAAAACAAAAGTTTATTTAGTTAAACAATAAAAAAGAACTTCATTGCTATTCTGTTACAGGTTATTGGTTTTGACTAATTGGGTTTTATTTAATTTACTTGAGTAGTTTATAGATTTATTGTAAAATCAAAATTCATAAATATTTTTCCTGTTTAATAAAAAACTGTGTACCTTTTAAAAATTATTTCTATGTTTGTATGAATGTCTGTGTATGTGTTTATTATAGGCAATTGTTTTCTCTTCTAATTATCCTTTTGAGTGTTGGTGCTGGTGTGACAATTGAATTTCCCCACTGTGGGATCAATAAAGTCTGTTCTATTCTATTCTAATTGTGTACTTATTGATCTTGAACTAATAACAAATAGTTTTATGTCTGACATGGTTGATTAGAAATAAAAACTCATGCTGAGAAAAACAACACAAAAATTAATTAAGTTGCAGAACTGTTAAATCTTTTGGTTCTTTTGTTGATATGAGTATGTTCTTCTGGTAATACTGAAAATTGTAAACATTTGTCAAAAGAATATAAAAATATATATAAATTGTTTGAAATATTTTAATTCACTGTCATACACACATCACTAAATACAAACCACTGTGTTAAACCGTAACAAATTTCTACAACAAACAATGGTATGGTATGGTATGAATTTATTTGAACAGGGACATGTTCACCAGCACATTGACCAATACAATGTCAGGTCAGATGCTTGGTGCCAGGTTCTAGAATGAATATTAATTTTCACCTGCAGTCCCTGGGCAGGTTGATGATGACATGCTATGAATACATAAAACAATTTTAAATTAATATATATTTTTTGCATTAGGGGTATCCAGCACCAGTCCCCAAGGGCCACAAACCTAGCATCCACTGGTTCAACCGCACCCAAACATAGCCATTCCAAACCAATGGGCGATCGTGTAGAAAGCCACAACCTGAGCTAGCGCGCCAAAATAGCAGAAACACAGGAAACCACCAGAACATCAGCCCCAAAGGACCAAGCCCCAGTCCACGTCCACACACTCAGAACACTTTACACAGCTACATATAAAGTATACTCATGTTCATGGCCTCATAGCCTCATGTTCATAGCCTCATAGACTCATGTTCATAGCCTCATAGCCTCATAGACTCATGTTCATGGCCTCATTTATCCCTCAGGTGTTTCCACTATCGGAACCTCGGAACTATCAGAAATTCCCGGCATGCACAAGTCTACACTTCACCAGGGCCAGCCGAACGGGTCACCTCAACTGGCTCCTCTTGATGTGGAGGAGCAGCGGATCTACTCCAAGCCCCTACTGGATGACCGAGCTTCTCAACCTATCTCTAAGGGAGCGCCCAGACACCCTGCGAAGGACCTCGTTTTTTCCATCACTACCCAAAGCTTGTGACCATAGATGAGGATTGGAACGTAGATTGAATGGTAAATCAAGAGCTTTGCCGTCTGGCTCAGCTCTCTCTGCACAACAGACCGATACAACGCCCGCATCAATCACAGCACCAATCCTCCTATCGATCTCCCACTCCATCATTCCCTCACCTGTGAACAAAACCCAGAGATACTTAAACTCCTCCACTTGGGGCAGGACCTCGTCCCTGACCTGGAGAATGCAATTGACCCTTATTTATTATTAATCATTTGTACATAAGCATTCATCTGTTTACTGTTGTATTACAATGTGCCCTGTAGTGTAATGAGAAGTGTTGAAAATCAGAGCTATACTTCAGATCTGTCATATCTTGACATTTTGAAAAGAGAAGTTGAGAGTTTGATGTATAATATGTGCATGGTATGAAAACGTGTCATTAAAAGAGCTAAAACCGATACTGATATTTTCAGATATTACATTTTAACAATAACATCTGACATCCCTAGAAAACAGGTCATTTTTCATTGTTTGTTTGCTAGTTATGGCCTTTATTGTTGTTTAAATCCTAAAGGATTCCTTTGGGAAGTTTTGATCATCTTCAATCTTCAACTTTTAATATTTTCCTAAAAGAGCAAGTTTTACATTTCAGATTTTAAGTCACACAAACCTGGAACCACTGGCTAAGCAAATGAAGAGATCTGTAGTTATATTAAATAAATCACAAAGTACAAACCACTGGTAGGACAAATATTTCTACACTAAACTATTTAACTACAATTCTTGGAACTGTATACAGACAGAAACTTGGTGGTCTGTTTGCTTGTCATTGAATTGGAAGATTAATACCTCGAATAGCTGAAGCTTTGAATTGCTTTCATTTTTATTGCATTGTCAGTGAAAAACAGTGTTGAGTTGCATCAAGCAAAGATATGAAGCTGCTGTTTAGTACATTTTTGAATATGCCTGTTTGTTCTGATATCTAGGGTAAAGGACTCACTCAAGGTACAAGACTGATATCAAAAATTCCATTAGTACCTCCTCAGCACAGCTTGACTCTTTGCAGCACGGTTTAAAGTCATTTGATTAGTAACGGGTCCGGGACGGCCAACCCCCCTTTATGTACTTGCTTCAAAATGGTTCCAAGTGTACTGAGCCTGGACGAAAACATGACAGTTGCAACTGTCAGTTACTGATTGGCTACCAGGTGGAGTCACTGGTTGCTCCAGAGTTTTCTGCCTGCTGCCTCCCTGCCCACAGCCTTTTCCAGATTCAGAGAATGACAAAAAGCCACTGATTAAGCAGAACATTCATCACTACGTCTGCCGTTGTGTTGCATTTTTGTGTCAGATTACCTCACGCATCATCTCTCGTTATGTATCAGGTAGAGATCACATAACGCTCATGGGTTGACCCCATCAACGCCGCTATGACAATCCCACCCACTAGAGTCAAAGAAGTCAGTTGATGCTTTATTCATTTCTGTCTTTCTTTTTTTTATTTTCAATTTTATATTTTTATTGTGCTTGTGAAGCGCCTTGTGATTTTTGTCTTGAAAGGCACTAGAAGTAAACCTTTTTTCTTCTTCTTGTAATGGAAATCAAACCGAACCGTGTAAAGTCGAGTCGAACTGATCTGAGCTATGCTGAGTATGTACTAATGGAATTAGGGCAAAGGATGTAAACACTACAAGAGGAACCTTGTAATTGATTGACAGCTTAGATTACTCTGTGGATTCTCATATGTCTGCCTAAACTTGTCATGTGCCTGAATCTTTCTCCACAAATATCACAAGCAAAGGGTTTCTGCCCTGTGTGGACGGTCATATGTGTGTTTAAATTTCTCTTTTCGCTGAATCTTTGTCCACAGAGCTCACATGCAAAAGGTTTCTGTTCTGTGTGCACTGTCATGTGTCTTTTTAAATTTCTCTTTTGGCTAAATCTTTGTCTACAAAGCTCACATGCAAAAGGTTTCTGTCCTGTGTGGACTATCACATGACTGTTTAAACTTGTCTTTCGGGTAAATCTTTGTTTACAGAGATCACAAGCAAAAGGTTTCTGTTCTTGGTGGACTATCATGTGTATGTTTAAATTTCTCTTTCTGCTAAATCGTTTTCCACAGAGCTCACAAGGAAAAGGTTTTTGTCCTGCGTGAACTGTCATGTGACTATTTAAACTTTTTTTATGACAAAATCTTTGTCCACAGAGATGACAAGCAAAAGCATTTTGACCCGTGTGGACTCTCATGTGTGCATTTAAATTTTTCTTCTGGCTAAACATTGTTCCACAGTGTTCACAAGCAAAAGGTTTCTGTTCTGTGTGGACAGTCATGTGACTGTTTAAACTTTTCTTATCAGAAAATCTTTGTCCACAGATATCACATACAAAAGATTCCTGTTCCGTGTGGACTGTCATGTGACTGTTCAAACGTTTCTTATGAGAAAATCCTTGTCCGCAGGTCTCACACGAAAAAGGTTTCTGTCCTGTGTGGACTGTCATGTGTGAGTTTAAATTCCTCTTTTGTCTAAATCTTTGTCCACAGAAATCACAAGTAAAAGGTTTATGTCCAGTGTGGACTGTCATGTGATCATTTAAACTCGTCTTTCGAGTAAATCTTTGTTTACAAAGATGACAAGCAAAAGGTTTTTGTCCTGTATGGACTGTCGTGTGTCTGTTTAAACTTGTCTTTTGGCTAAATCTTTGTCCACAGAGCTCACATGCAAAAGGTTTCTGTCCTGTGTGGACTCTCATATGTCTGTATAAGTTAGATTTTTTGCTAAATCCTTCACCACAGTCATCACAACTAAATGATTTTTGTTCCGTCTCAACTTTCCCAGTTGAGTCTAAATTGTTGTCAGAGTTATTCCCATCCAGATTATCTTCATCCTCACTCACTTCAGTCACTGAAGAGTTGGAATTATCTTCAAAGGGATTTTGATCTGGATTCCTGGTATTATCTGCTCCTCCACAATCCTCTCTACCACTTACTGCTTTCATCTGGTCAGCGGAGCTGCTGGTTAGAAGATCTCTGCCTTTAGTTTGGTGCTGATCAAACTGGGACAACAGAACTTTATCTTCCTCACACACACAAGAAACTACTGTGAATGGCATCTTGGTGGCATTAGTCTCCTCAATCCCAAAAAGCTGCTCCTCCTCATCCTCCTTCATCTTGAGGTGATCCAGGTCATTCTGGTTCACACCGGGCCTTAATTCCCCAGATGCTGGCTCTTTAATTAACATCATCTGTTGAATATCTACAGGGAAAACTGAAACACAGAAAGTTAATGACAATGTTAACCTTACAGTCACACATACAAGAATGATAACCAAAGTGTCTGTCAAAAACAGAGCAATCTCAGCTATGAATACCTTATACATGAGACTGGTTTCTCTAAAATAATGACCAACCCCCCCCCCCCACACACACACACACACACACAGAGGTACAGGTTACAGGGGGCTGCGGTGGTCAGAATGCTTCGTGTGAAGCCTGAACTGCTCTTTCCTATACTTTCAAAATGTTGACATTGATAAATAGCCAGCCCAACTCCCTTTCAAAAGCCAAGACAGTGAGCACGACTGTTAGTGTAACAACATAACTTTACCTTTATCTTCCTCACATTGACAAGAAACTACTGTGAATGGCATCCTGGAGGCATTAGTCTGCCCCATCCCTATAAGCTGCTCCTCCTCTTCCTCCTTCATGCTGAGGTGCTCCAGGTCCTTCGGGTTCACACCAGGCCTTAATTCCTCAGATGCTGGTTCTTTAATCAACATCTGCTGAATATCTACAGGGAAAACTGAAGTACAAAAATGTTAGCTTTAAAGTCACACATACGTGCATCCAGAGAATATTCACAGAGCATCACTTTTTCCACTTTTTGTTATTTTACAGCCTTATTTAAAAAAAAAAAAAGATTTATTTTGCCCTCAAAATTCTACAAACAACACCCCATAAAGAACACATGAAAACTGTTTTTCTGAGATTTGTGGAAATTTATTAACAATGAAAAACGTAATAAATTCAATTCAGTTTATTTATATTGTGCCAAATGACAAGAGTCATCTCTATGATTTTTACAAAGTTCCAATTGAACCTACTTATCAGTACATTGAGTTCAGTACATAATGCCAATTACTCCCCTTTAACAGGAAGAGACCTGCAACAGAACCTGGCTCAGAATGAGCAACCATCCATCTCAATTGACTGAAGACAGAGCCTAACCCTAACCCTTCACAAACACACTTCTTCATAGTTCTACAACAAAAAATAATGTAATGTAAATTTAAACTAGACTATTTTTAGAACTCCACGTTAGCGTGTCAGATAAGGGCTTTCGGGGAGCTCATCTCTCTAAAAGAGGAGCCGGACTCCCCTTAGCTCCCCTGTAATTTGAACCCTGATTTTTATCCATTTTGGAATAAGACGGTAACATAACAAAATGTGGAAAAAATGATGATGAACTGTCAATGCTTTCTGGGTGCACAGTAAATAGCCAGCCAAACCATTTTTCAAAAGCCAGGAAAGTGAGCATGATTGCTACTGTGACAACAGATCTTTACCGTTATCTTCCTCACACTGACAAGAAACTACAGTTAATAACATCCTGGTGGCATTAGTCTCCCCCATCTCCTCCTCTTCCTTCATGTTGAGGTGCTCCAGGTCCTTTGGGTTCACACACCAGGCCTCATTTCCTCAGATGCTGGTTCTTTAATCAACATCATCTGCTGATCATCTACAGGGAACACAGTAAAACAGAAGGTTAAAGACAATGTTAAAGGGATACTAGGCTTGTTTTTAGCACCCCTTAGTGTTCCGTTAGTGAAAGCAAAAGTGAAAATGATCTCCTCGCTGTGCATTTGTCTTTTTAACACCTTAATCTAACTGCTGAAATGTCTCCTTAGTCTTCATTAGTGTCTACAGGAGCGGTTCATCACTAAATCAAACAAATCAGCTGTGTTCATGATCTAAAACATGCAGGAAACATGCTGGAAGCAGACTGCAGCGCCAAGCATGTCAGCTCTTTTTTTTTTTTCAAAGTCCAACAGAGACTGGACTGGCACTCTGAAGTTGCAAGTGGAATATTCTGGCCACAGAGGGCAGTGGGGGTTTGAGTGACATTTCATTAACCTTGTAAAGGGTCATTTTAGCACATACTGGCTCAAGAAAATGATTTTAAAATATGAAAAAGTTGCATAGTATGCCTTTAACAATTCTCCCTTGAATGGGTTCCAGCAGGGCATCTCTTGTGTACCTAATTTTATTCAGAATATTTGATTAACTTGATAAGGGAAGTGACTTAGTGCCTTTGGCTCACACATTTTATAACAACGTTAAAAAAATTGTAGCAATATGTTTAATATGACAAAAAATATGTAAAAAACGTTTTCATTTGCAGTGTTTTGATCAGGTGGCAGTAGTGCAACTTTGGTGGATGCAAGCTGCCGTAAAACACCAACGAAGGAGAACGTACGTGTTTGTTTTGATCATCGACATATGCCACCTACAATCAAACATGCATAGATTCCCTAGCCTGGAAATTTAGACAAACCGTTGGAGTACCAAAATATTTTTGCTCTGCTGGTTATAGGATGGTTTGCCATCTTATCGATTCGCATTAACTGATCTAGACACCAGTCTTAAACGTCGTTACCAGTTAGCATGCTAGGCTACATACGAGAAAAGAAGCTAAAGTAATTGGAAATCTGTAACTTATTAAACCACATTTGATAGGAAAGATTAAAACCTACAAACCCAATACGTTCACATGTTCCTTTCCATTAAACGTTAAGGTTCCTGCTCAGTGTCTGCGGCGGATATTTCCAAGTTTCTCTGATATTTTTTCCACTGCTGCGGTCACTCGTTTGTCTTGTTGACTCCACAGTTTTGCTTTTTTTTGCTCTTTAACATTTGCTGTGCGGTTGGAGCTGGGTCTAAGAAGTTTGACTTTGTTTGTCCGCCTCTTTTTGATTAATAAAAATGTTCTAATAATAGACGTGAAGTTTACGAGAGAAAACCAAAACGGAAGTTCCGTCTTACTTTTTCTTCCGCCAGGAAACACAAGCCGAATGGAACGAAAAGCAAGATACAACTTGACTATACCATAAACACAACCAGAAAAATGTATCATGTAATCAGCACTTTTTTAGGAATAAAAATACAAACTAATAAGACAATTTTCCTTCTGTGTAAAGAAGGAAAACATTCAGCCTGAGATTTTGAAAAACAGGAGTTAAGTATTTTGGTTCCATTCTTGAAATTAGTCTGTTCTCTTGGTACTACTGAAAATGGTAATCGTTTGTCTAAAGAAGGCAACAAAATAAATTAATGCAAATAACAAAATTATGTTCTCATGTGTCAATTATGTGTTCTGTGGCTAAATCTGTCACTGAACGTCTCAACAAAAGGATTTTTCTACAATAGGACAGTGTCCCTAAATCACCACAAGAAGGAGACAGTTATCTACCAGAAGCAGAGAATAAAGCAAAACATTTCTGATACTTTTTAAAACTGAGCTAATTGTTACTTTTATTTAACTGCTTACTCATTTAATTTTAGCAGGTGTTGTAAATGTTTGTTGTAGTGTCACCAAATCACCAAAAGAGGGCTACAGCTAAAATTCACAAGGGCTGTTAGAGCCAATTAGGGCTTAGTTTATTTCTAATGTATGTTGGTTATAAACAATGACTGTAGGCTAAAAGATCTAAAGGATTAAAAATGTCAGAGAGAGAAAATTTTATTTATAAACGCATTTGTTAATTTGTTTCTGCACTGCACCATTATACAAATAAATTATTTGAAATCTATACAATTTGATTCTCATAGTCTCATAGTTGAAGTATTCCTATGGTGAAAATTACAGTCCTCTCTCATCATTTTAAGTGTGAAAACTTGCACAATCGGTGGCTGCCAAATACTTTAGTCCCACTGTATTTGTATAGCGACTTTCAAGATAAAAATCACAAGATGCTTAAGGTGGAGAAAAAGCACAACTTACCAGTCATATGACAGAGGTGTAATGCCTGTCCTGTAACTGGACAGTTGCAGGACTGGGTCCCACTTACTCTGTTGCAGCTACAGTGTCCCTGGGAAAGACACTAAAAGGATTGCATTGTTTCCCATTAATCCAACTTTCCCTGCTGGTGGTCGGAGGGATCAGTGATGCTAGTGCTCAGCATCAGTGCACCCCAAAGCAGCTGTGCCTACATTGTAGCTCATCACCACCTGCGTGTGAATGTTTGTGTGTGTGGGTGAATGACAGGTTGTGTTGTAAAGCACAGGGGGTTGTAGAACGCTAGAAGGCACTATATAATTACAGCAGGCCATTTACCATTTCCCTGCTTCAACACACCTGATTTTTCTGCAGAGCCTGATGAGCTGCTGAACAGGTGAATCAACTGTATTGAAGCAGGGAAACATAAAACATGCTGGATAATGGCTCTCCAGGACCAGGGTTTCCTACCCCTAGCTTATACGATACCATTACGACATTTGTTTGACGTTTTAAGAAAGCAGTAATCTGCTTTGATCATGACCCCACTTGTACTTGCAGTTAACTTGCCACTCATTCAGTCATTTTCTACACTCACATTGTCCAGTTCAGGGTCACCAGGGAGGTGCAGATCCTAGCAGGTTACATCTCTAAAGCAGTGGTTCCCAACCTGGAGTCCGTGACCCCCCATGGGGTCCCCAAAAGATTGCAGGGGGTCCCCACAATTTTGTCTGTGCTGAGGTTGCGAGGTTACCAAGTTTATATTTGTAAAAATTACATTTATAAAATCCCAACAACACACCCAATAGTATAATCAAACTCTGAATAAGAGTTATAACTCTGTATGTCTTTAGAATAGAATAGAATAGACTTTATTGATCCCTCAGTGGGGAATGTCACAGCAGCACCATCACTCAAAAGGTAATTAGAAGAAGATAAAAAAAAAACAAGGGTACATCTATATACACATAGGCAGTAATCTAGTATTGTAATCTTAGATCACTAAAAAAAACACAAATAAAAGATAAAAACAAACTTGGGTACCAACACTATGCAGCATACTGTAAGAGACACAGACAACAATCTGAATCCGGTATTGCACAAGTATAGAACACATGAATGTTGCATTGGTGTTATTGTGTACCAGGATGATACCAGCACAGCTTAAACTGAACTTATGAAGTTTGTTATTAATCACTTTTAATTGTATGCATGCGGTAGGAGTTAGGGTTGGGGGACCCTGCTTGTCTTGAACACAGGAAAGGGGGTCCTTGTGAAATAAGGTTGGGAGCCACTGCTTTAAAGCAATGTAGCTCTAATTTATAATGCCACAATGTGGATGTGTTACAGGAAACCAGACTCATCAGAACAAGCACCATATTTTCTTTTGTTTTGCTTTTTTCATAATTTGTTTTTGAGTTAGAAAACTTGAGTTAGGAACTTCGTTCCTATTGGTCCACCTGCTTATTAGTTTCTGAACTTTAAACATATTCAAATGAGGTATACTTTTAATGTGACAGTTTGGTGACTCAAGTCAGCAATTAATGTAATCACACCTTGCAAATGATTTGGATAATTTTTGTATTTTAGATTTGTGTAAACTATTCCTCTTCTCTGTATGGATCCATTACTGAACTAACTGATTCCTAACAGAAAAGCATGAAGATTTCAGAACAAGTCTGATGCTTCTTAAAAACATTATAATAAAAATAGTGTTGTCCATTGAATGAAAAGGGCAACAAAACAAAGCTTTCTGATTAAAACAATAATACAAAGAGACAGACCTGCTAAAATCCCCCCCATGCTGAAAACAGAAGCTGCTTACTGATGAGAAACTGATATGGCACAGTGCTGCAGCAAGCCACCATTGTGCAGTGAGGCATAGTCTTTTCCTCAGTGCAGTTTAGCCTAGACTATGACATGGCCTGGGTGTTGCATTTCCTATATGCAAGCACTGTAAGGTTAGCTGTTATTGACCGCTGCACCTGGTCTTGCAGAGAGAAAGTGATTATTAGGAGAAGGCAGAGAGACTTTACATCAAAAGACTTGGAATAAGGAATGAAGCAAACATCCTTCATTACCGTTTGAATTTTATTAGCGTTTGACCAGGATGTCAAGGAATTGGTGCTGCTGGTGATTTTGGATTTTTTTTTTCATGGCTCAAGGCAGTTACATGCTGAACAATATGTCAGGTAGGTATTATTGATTTTATACCAAGAGTTAGAACATTAAAGTTTGTTATAATAAATGTATCTAGTTCATGAATTTCAATGTAATGTTAAATTATTGATTTTGAAATAATCTTGCAAGTAAGTATTTACAATTTTAAAACACATGCAAGAAGTCAGTCAACTTTTCTTTTTTTGTGTACTCCCTGGCCAAAACACTTGGAGGATGTCTGTGGTTTTTTAAAAAAGCTGCCAAGAGAATGGTTGAGCATTCAGAGGGAGAGTTACAGCGTAATTATAGAGTGGGTTCAGTCTATGTAGAGAGACGTAGCATTTGGAATAAAGTGGCCTCTCAAAACAGTAGCTGTGCAAGTGGAAAGTCCTCCTCCATCCCTCTTTCTCCTACAGTAGGATAGGCTGAGAGATCATAGTCAAAAGCATTTTGAGGTGAAAAGACTAGACTTGAATACCAATATTCACTGAGGAACATCAAACTGAGGTAAGGATATTAAATAAAACTGTCAAATTTGAAAACATTACTGTAAAACAAACTAGATTATACTTTAATGTTTACATTATAAAGATTGATGTATTTTTTTTTAACTTTTCTATACAACTTGGCTTTATAAAAGTGAGAATGTAAAGTTATTCCTCTTTTTTTCAGCAGATCAAAACACTGAGGAGTGTATTCCAAACCACCAAGGGATCGATTGCATTTATCATCTGGACAGTATCCAAAACGGAATCACCATTAAGCGTCTAAGCCTTAAAAGGAGGCCCAGAGTGGCTCTCAATAATGTGGAAAAAACCCAGAGTTCCATTTCAAGTGACCAGTGGCCTTCTGCAGAGGCCTTGTCATCATCCGGCAGTGACAATGCAAGGTTACTGGGTATGTCTTCTTCAACCAAAGGTAAACCTCCTCTTCCGCCATCACACAGTTCTTTGTTGGAGAGCAAACCTTCCAAGAGTGAAGATCCAGGCACCTCTCAGGATCTTACTGATTCAGCTCGGCAACCTGAAAGATACCCAGCTCCACAAAGACAAAATCCTGTGGAAGAGCAGACCATCAAGGAGACCAAGAAAAGCCCAAATAAAGATCTGACAAGTCGATCTCCACCTCAGCCCCTTCCCCGTCGACGACTTGCCAGCTTTGGAGGTGTAAGTACCCCAGGGTCACACTCACCCTTCACTGGCCTGGGTGCATACAATCAGAACAATAATGGGAACAAGCCTGCCACTGAGACGAATGCCCACCTTAGCTCATCCCTGGGAAGCAGAGGCAGCACAGGATGTCTGAGGGTGAGTCCACAGAGTTCCGGCAGAAGCACTCCACTTTCAAGCTTTGGGTCCATGCACCTTCAGCATGTTCGTGACCAGATGGTTATAGCTCTAGAAAAGCTGAGGGAGATGGAGGAGAAGGTGAAAATCATCCCTATCCTAAAAGTAAAAATCTCCGTCCTTCAGGAAGAAAAGAGGCAGCTTTTGTCTCAGCTAAAGAACCAGACCACCAACAAGGATACAATCTGTAAAGGAGCCGACAACATAGAAGGGTCTGACCCTGAGAATGGGGTGAACACAGTAGCAACATCTGAAGGCATTGGAATAAAATATTGCTCCAAGTTCAAGGAGTTAAAGCAACTAACAGAAGAGATGCAGGCATTGGAAAGAACCATCAGAGGTGAAAATTTGCAAACATGGCGTGAAAAAGGCCATAGCCCCTTGCAAGATAAGTCTAGAAAGTCAGTTGCTGTTGGAACTGCTATAGATACAGATATGACATTGTCAAATAAATCAAAAGTAAACAAGTATGTGTACACTGATCTGGTAGAGACTAAATCCATTGCAACACAAGTGACAGAGCTTCATTTGGGATTTTACAGCAAACTAGAGGCAGAGCTTGATGCACAGCGGCTATTAAATGGTGCCTTAAAGGAGAGAATTTTCCACTTAGAAGCAGAGGTAAAAGAATCAGCTCTCCAGACTGAGCTGACATGTCTGAAACTGGAACTTCAGTCTGCAGGAGCCAGAAACCGAGTTGACAAGTCCTGCTTAGCTAGGCCATCCACTGTCAGCATCAGCACAGAAGCAAAGCCTTCCCACAAAAGCCAGGGAGTTGGTAATCACATAGACCTTCAAGATGCCAGCACAGGAGAGGCAAAGAAGGTAGAAACTGTGGGAGTATCTTGTAAGCCTGAGATGAAGAGCATCTGCACAGGCCCAGATGTGCCCATCAACCACTGGGAGGTCAGGGAGCGAGTGGAGACCACTGAAAAGGCTGTTGGGATCTGGGTTTCCACAAGAACACAAGGAACAGAAACAGAGACAAAGCTACGTGATGCAGAAAGCAACACTGAAGTTCCAGTAGAAAATTTGATGTGCAAGAAACAAAGGATTAAGTGTCAGTCAGTGGATTGTGGGGATTATTTTGGTAATACCTGCATCAGTGAGGCAAAGAAAATGGTTTCTCGAGGTATTGCCACAGATTTAGTCAGAGGAGTTGATCTGGGAATCATGGCATCACCCCAAACAGCTTCACGGCGTACCAACACCACGTCTAGTTCAGTGTCTCGCTTCACTAACACCAGTCAAGCCTTCCACAATGACTCCAGCACAAACACACTCCTCAGCAAGCAAGACAAACACACCAACACAACTCATACCTTCACCCGGACAGTGTCTGTAGGCAACAGGATTGAAGGCTTTACATGTACAACCGAAACTTGTTCAGTTGGTGTCAGCACTGCAAATCTACCTGAAAGTGTCCTTAAACAAACACCAGAGACAGTGACCAAGGTAACACGAGACTGTGGTGTTGGACTCACAAATATTTATGAGAATTTTCTGGTTGGACTGAAAACTCGAAATATGGCCTCAGGACCGTCCCATCTCCCTGATCCCATCAAGACAAAGAGTATAGGCGTAGGTGAAGGGAGAATACGAGATTTTTCTATTACTTCTTGCACAACCAGGCCACGATTCCAGCAGTCTGTACAGTGGGATCATGAAATGAACCACTACATTGAGAAGATTCACAAACTCTTAAAGGAGCATGGGGACCTCCTCACTGGAGAGGGTGACCATTACAACAGCAATGAACCACTCTGCAACATCAAAAGTGTCGCAGAAGGGGGAACTGAAGGGCATCAGGTCACCTCTCGGCCAACAGGTACAATAATTAACATGTTAGAAGAATTTTTAAAAGTGGTTCTTTTATTTAATTTAACTGTGGATCCTTTTTGAATTTCATGTCATTTCATCTGCACCCTTTATCAAAAACAATATAATAATAATAATGGATTGGATTTATATAGCACTTTTCTCAGCACTCAAAGCTCTTCCATTATTCATGCACTCTCACATTCACACTCTGCTGGTGATGGTAAGCTACTATGTAGCCACAGCTGCCCTGGGGCAGTCTGACAGAGGCGAGGTTGCTATTTTGCACCAATGGCCCCTCTGACCACCACCAACACAGGCAAGTTGGGTAAGGTGTCTTGCCCGAGGACACAACAGCAGAGTACACTTGGCAGGAGCTGGAATTGAACCGCAATCCTCCAATCACAAGGCAACCCGCTCTACCTCCTGAGCTACTGCTGCCCCATATAGCTTTGAAAACAAAATACAGCAAACATTTGCATTATTACTCACTGCAACCATCAGCATGCTCTTTGATTTATGCCCCTTTAAGCTAATCTGATCATGAAAAAAATTCCTCTTCGCCACTAGAGGCCCAAAACTCTAGTGCATGGCTTCAACAATCCATGCCATTGTGATATTAGTCAAATACCACCTTTAGATTTTTTTGCAGCAAACACAAACTTGCTTTTGTGTCTCTTTACTTTTAGACACTTCTTGTAAGAATATCAAAGAAAGTCCAGAAACCAGTCAAGTGGACTGTAACAAATCAGAAGTGAAAAAAATGATTAAGATGTTAGAACAACAGTCAGCGTCAGCGCTACAAGGTAAGCAAACCTGCTTGTATTTGGTAGAAATGTACTTTAGAAACATGGTGCTACGAAAAAGAAGCTAGTCTTTGTAGAAGAAGTTTTGAATTAAATACATTTTCACTTTGAAACCACTGCCATGTCCCAGTTTAAACTTGAACAAGATTCAAGGGGAAGTGGCTGCCTTTGGTTTGGCACATTGACTTTCTGTGGGATACACTTGCAATGTTTGGAATGATATCTGGTTTTGAAAGTTGTTTTGTCCCACATGGCAGTTTGTGGCTTAGAGTCTAGAATTAACCAACTTTGTAGGAGGAACTGGTGTCTGAGAATGCTTTCTCAATTCAAAAGTTCCACAAAGACAATTGCACTTTTTTTATACACACACAAAAAAAAGATGTCAACTATTCTTCAGGTCATTTGTCAAACCCGGGTGTTTCTTCGTGACCTCATTTCACCTGCTAAACAGTCTGGTGTTCTTTCAAACTTGGAAGGCACAAGTTGATCATTCTTTATCTTGACATCTGGGTTAAGACACCCACAATCACAAAATTCCTTCCTTTGTGTGTGCACAGCAGGCCTGGAAATAGAAGAAAATGCTGTTTAGTTCTAGCCTCAGTGACAGGTGTTATATTTTTAGACAGATCTGTTGCCTGTAAGCCGTCGTCTTTGAAGAAGAAACAGGGTGGTGACCAGTCCTGTAGCAGCAACAGGAAAAGCATGAAGTTTATGAGAGTGACTCCAGAGTAAGTGTGATAGATACTAGTCCACCACTCAGTCTTTGAATATCATTAGTCAGTTTATATTTACTAAGCTTTGTTTTCTGCCCAGATTGGACCTAATGTCAACCTACGAGCATGAGGAAGAAGAAAGAAGAGGAAATCAAACTTTTAGGAATTCTTTGAAAGATGTAAAAGACGACATCAAAAAGGGATCAAAGAGGACTTCAAAATTACATCAGCAACAGAGGTAAAACAGAGGACTATGTAAGTGTTTGGAGGGGAAGTAGTTTGTGCTATGAAAGCCTTGCAATGCCAGGTGGATATTTGTGTGTAATCTTTTCTGAGCTCAATAACCCATAGAGGTTTGTTCTTTCAGGTGTAAGTTAAGTGAAAAGATGTTTTCCGCTTGCCAGGCTTTGAAGATTCATCTGAGTGAGGATACAGCGTTGTGCAGCAGGGAACTGGTGTGTTTTGTTTACTATCTTCATGGTGAAAGAATCGACTTGTCTGCCCTTGTCCACACAATCATATGTAATAGCATCCTTCCTCTTCCATTTCTGCTGAGGCAGGGTGTGCTCAAGTATATTATTTGAAAATAATTGGCTCTTTGGTCATAAGGAGAGTACGAATGTGTCAGCAGAGTAATTTTACCTTCAGACATATTTTTTTAACTTGGAGATGAAGCCTTTTTTTTTCAGAAAAATTGATAAATCAGTCATAATAATTTGGTTAATGACAATAATTCACTTATTCAGTTGCTTTTTAATTTTTAAAAGTTATTTTTTCCTTTTGTCTAGATTTTCAGCTTGCATCCCCACCCAAAGCTTTGGGGGAATCCATCCAAAAACAATTGTATCAATAAATCATTTAGTATAGATAAAAAACTACAAACTATTCTCCACACGCAACCCTTTGTAGTTTGATAATCCAGGCAGACCTTACAGTAGAAACACCATTCAAAGTTCAAATGGGCATCTGGAATTTGGATGTTTCTAAACTGAATAGTCTGAATTGATATTTATTATGATTTTATGCATGATATTTGATATCTTTAGTATTATGTAACACAATCACAATTTAAATTAATTTCATTTCATTTATTTGGAATTTAGTTCCATGTTCCATGAGTTTATTTTTTCCGTGGTTGAAAAGCAATGTCTGAATTTCATTGGTTTAATTTAATAGAATTTTTATTTATTATTACTTTTGTCAGATTCAAGTTATTTCTGTGACCATTGTGGGTTTTTCTTTCATTGACCAAAGGGTACCAACAATTTTGTCCACATCTGTATATAAATTGTAATCATACTATTAGTTGTTGTTCATTGTGTAATTTTCCATTAAGACCAGAAGAAATCTTAATCTGCTTGTAGGAAGCATTTCTAATCATAACAGGGTCAATGCTGATGTTAGAAGTGAACCCTATCTCTCCCTGTTACAGTTGCTTCTGCTGAGCAAAGCTTCTCAAACTGAGGCTCACCTATGGCACAAGAGTGACCTGGCTATCATAAACTCAGCTCAGCTCAGAAGTAGGATGAGATTACCTCATTGATGATTTTGCATCCAGAAAAAGAAGATGTGTGCATCTGCAAAAGGCTTCTTCCATTGGCCTGTAGTTTTGTATAACGCCTTCCTAGAGTTCTACAACCCCCCAAGGCGCTTCACAACACAATCAGTCATCCACACATTCACACCCTGGTGATGATGAGCTACGATGTAGCCACAGCTGCCCTTGGGTGCACTGATGCGGGCGCGCACTTGGGTGCGGCCTGCCATACACTAGCACCGCCCAGGCAAGATGGAATAAGTGTCTTGCCCAAGGACAAAGCAGCAGCATTCTCTGGTGGGAGCCGGGATTGAACCTGCAACCTTACAATTGCTGAACAACCCACTCTGCCTCCTGAGCTACTGCTGCCCCTGCAATTGTTGAAAGAGGCTGTTCATTTGATCTGTGCCTACTGAGCTGTAAAACTAAATGTATTTATTTATTTATCTTTTTGGAGGATCAGCCACTTGAGATGAACCATCTCGTTTCCAAGTGGGTCCTCCATCAAAAGTTACAATGTAAACAAAATACCAAGATAGCAGACAAAGCATTTTCCAAGCAAACGTAAAACCAATGGGGTAAGAACCAAGGCACCAAATAAAGAAAAAAAAAAAAAACGAATGAGTACATACATAATAGATAATAAATATGTCAGGACTAGGACGAGTAGAAGAACCGAAGACTAGCAGTGAGTTCGGCTGTAGCGTGTTTTACGACCCAGGCGCGGAGAACTAGCGCTGAGCGAGAGTAACACGCGGTTACTATGGGAACGGCGGGCAGAGCTCGAAAGGGAACGAGTCTGGCCGGCGTTCCAGAGTTAAGACAAGCTGACTTACTTGGAGTTGTCAGGCTGATGAAGAGTAGTTCAGCTAGGAAGCTGTGGTTTGGGAAGCTTGGAAGCTTTAGTTAGATCAGGATCGTCACAAGTGATTCGATGACTGAACAGCTAGCGGAAGTGGGGCACTTCCGTTTATAGGCGCGGTGATGACGTGGAGGGGAAGTCCAGAGAGAGGGATGCTGGGAAGTGGAGTCCACTAGGTAGAAGAGCCGTGTCCCTGGGAGCTGCGACGGGAGGAGGTTGTGACAGGACCCCCCCCCCTAGGGACGGCACCAGAAGTCCCAGGGTGGCGGGACCAGTAATCAGTGATGAGGGAAGGGTCCATAATGGAGCGGGTAGGTTCCCAGGAGCGTTCCTCCGGCCCGTAACCCTGCCAGTCCACCAGGTACTGCCAGCCCCGACCTCGACGGCGGGCGTCCAGGATCCGACGCACCGTATAGACCCGGTCGCCATCGATGAAGCGGGGAGTGGGTGCGGTGCTCGGGGGCGGATGCAGAGGAGAGGTGACGTAGGGCTTGAGTTGAGATGTGTGGAAGACCGGATGAACACGTAGGTGTGAGTGCAGGCGGAGGCGATAAGCCATGGGGTTGATGACCCTCTCCACTGGGAATGGCCCAAGAAATCGGGGAGCGAGCTTCCTGGACCCGGCCGGTAGGCGGAGGTTGGCCGTGGAGAGCCACACCCTGTCCCCCGGCTGATAGGAGGGGCCCGGACGGCGGCGGCGGTTGTGCTGTCGGACATAGGACGCGTTGGAGCGCTTGATGGATGCTCGGGCCTTGACCCAAGCCAGTCTGCACCGACGCACTAAGGTTTGTGCCGCAGGGACCGTCACCTCCGGTTCTTGATGTCCAAATAGGGGGGGCTGATAGCCGTAGCAGGTTTCGAATGGAGATAAACCTGTAGCAGAGGAGGTCTGGAGGTTATGGGAGAGCTCAGCCCATAGGAGGTATGTGGGCCAGTTTGTGGGTTGTGATGAGACAAAGCACCGGAGATAACGCCCAAGTTGCTGATTGGAACGCTCTGTCTGGCCATTGGTCTGAGGGTGATAGCCCGAAGACAGGCTTGTGGTGGCGCCCACCAGACGACAGAAAGCCCTCCAGAAGCGGGACGTGAACTGGGGCCCGCGGTCGGAGACCAGGTCTGACGGGAACCCATGGAGTCTGACGACGTGTTCTAGGACCAACTCAGCTGTGCGTTTGGCGGTGGGTAGACCTGGTAGAGCCACCAGGTGCACGGCCTTAGAGAACCGGTCTGTGATGGTTAAAATCGTGTCCAGACCATTAGATGCTGGTAAGCCGGTTACAAAGTCCAGTCCGATATGGGACCATGGCCGGTTAGGGACCGGCAGGGGCTGCAGGGATCCGTAGGGGGGCGATGAGAGAGTTTTGGACCTGGCGCAGATCTCACAGGCTGCGGTGAATTCCTTGGTGTCCTTGGCCATGGAGGGCCACCAGAGGGCGCGTTGGAGGAACCGCAGGGTGCGGGCGAAACCGGAATGGCCAGACAGGCGGGATGAGTGCCCCCAGGCCAGGGCTTCCTTACGGCAGGCGATGGGAACGTAGAGACGGCCGTGTGGTGTATCAGGTGGAGGTGGCTCCGTGATGAGGGCCGCCCGGATAGAGTCCTCCAGGGGCCAGGCCACCGCACCCAGGAAGCGCCCAGCCGGAAGTATGGGTTCTGGGTCCGTTGGAGGCGCCGACGGCGAGGACTGCCTGGACAAGGCATCTGCTTTGATGTTTTTTGAACCGGGACGGTAGGCAATGGTGAAGTCGTAGGGTTCAAAGAAGAGGGCCCATCGAGCCTGGCGTGGATTCAACTGCTTGGCTGTGCGGAGATGAATCAGGTTGTGGTGGTCGGTCCAGACCAGGAAGGGTTCCGTTGCCCCCAGCAGCCACTGACGCCATTCCTCCAGGGCCCATTTCACCGCCAGGAGTTCGCGGTCCCCTACTCCATAGCGCTGTTGTGTCGGGGTGAACTTTCGTGAGAAAAAGGCGCAGGGGTGCATCTTCTGGTCGTCGCCACGTTGGGATAGGATGGCCCCGGCGCCGATGTTGGAGGCGTCAACTTCCACCACAAAGGGCATGGAGAAGTTCGGATGGCGGAGGACCGGAGCGGTGGTGAATCGGTGCACTAATGAGCGGAAGGCCGCCACCGCGTCCGGAGTGAGGCGGAACGGCCGTGGTTGGTCCGAACTCTTGGTGAGTGAGGTGAGAGGGCTCGCCACGGAGCTGTAATCTCGTATGAATCGCCGGTAAAAGTTGGAGAAGCCAAGGAAACTTTGAAGCTGTTTGAGGGTGGTCGGTAGTGGCCATTGGGAGACGGCCTGAACCTTCTGGGGTTCCATGGAGAGTCCTGATGAGGATATGACAAACCCCAGGAATGAGGTGGCGGCCTGATGGAACGAGCACTTCTCCAGTTTGCAGTAGAGATGGTTCTCCAGAAGACGGGACAGGACAGCCCGGACATGTTGGATGTGCTCGGTCTCGGAGCGGGAGTAGATGAGTATGTCATCCAGGTACACAAACACCCACCGGCCTAGCATGTCCCGGAGGGTGTCGTTGATGAGGCGTTGAAACGCAGCGGGACTGTTACATAAGCCAAACGGCATGACCAGATACTCCCAGTGGCCGGTGGGTGTGATGAAGGCGGTCTTCCACTCGTCCCCCTCACGTATGCGGACCAGGTTGTACGCGTTCCGGAGGTCCAGTTTCGTGAAGAAGGAGGCCTGGGTTACTGCGTCCAGGGCGGTGTTAATGAGTGGTAGGGGGTGTCTGTCTTTGATGGTAATTCGGTTCAAACCTCGGTAGTCGATGCAGGGGCGTAAACCACCGTCCTTCTTCTTGACGAAGAAGAACCCTGCAGCTCCGGGAGAAGAAGAGGGGCGGATGAATCCTTGTTGTAGGTACTCTTGGATGTATTGATCCATAGCTCGGGTCTCTGCAGGGGACAGAGAGAACAGGCGCCCCCGTGGAGGGACGGTGCCTGGCTGTAGATTGATCTCCAGATCGCATGGTCGGTGTGGAGGAAGGACGGTGGTGGGTTGTTTGGAAAAGACCTGAGCGAGGTCATGGTAGTGATGTGGGACTTGCCTGAGGTCAGGAGGGTCGGACCTGGTTCTCTTGAGAGACGGAGATGCGATGACATGGCCCTGGCAGGATGGACCCCATTCTAGTAAACGGCCAGAGGACCAGGAGATTCGGGGGTCGTGAGCTCGTAGCCAGGGATGACCCAAGATAAGGGGCGTGGTCGGGGCTGTGATCAGGAGGAAACTGAGCTTCTCGACGTGGGAGCCCACGCTCATCTGTATGTCAGGGGTGCGGTGGCGGACGGGAAAAGGTTGAAGTGGCTGACCATCCACCGCCGTAACTGGAATGGGTTGATCCAGGAGGTTAACGGGGAGCCGGAGGCTGGCAGCCAGTCGCTGATCCATAAAGTTGCCGGCCGCACCGGAATCCAACAGCGCCTTGAGCGTGGTGGGCCCTTGTGTGAGATGGAAAGTGACTGTGATGGTGGTGCGTTGAGTGAGGGAGGAGGAGTTTGACCCAGGCAAGGTTCCCCCGAGTTTTACCTGGGACCGGCGTTTCCCGGCCTCTGGGGGCACTGGGCCAGGCGATGAGTTGAGGCTGCACAATAGGCGCACAAACCCTCTCTGTAGCGTCTCTCCTTCTCTCCTGGAGACAACCGTCCCAGCTGCATGGGTTCCTCCTGTGACGTTCCCATGGTGTTCTGGGAACCGGGTGAAGGGAGTGGTCGGGAGCTCTGGGAAGGTCGAGGGCGGGCTAGCACCCTCCGGTCGATCTGTAGTGCCAGCTCCACCATTCCATCCAGGGTGGAGGGCTGGGTTCGGCCCACCATCTCATCCCGTACATAAGAGGCAAGCCCTTCGGTGAAGACCCCCCTGAGGGCGTCGTCCCCCCACTGTAACTTGGCAGCGGCGGTTTGAAAACGGGCCACATAGTCACTTACGTCATGGGAACCCTGGCGTAATCTCAGCAGTTGTGTTTCTGCCCCCACCTCGCTGCTGGGTTGGACAAACGTCTTCCGGAGCTCCTTAACAAATAGTGAGTAATCGTTGCAAACGGGGGACTTGTTGTTGTAAAGGGCGGCGCCCCATTCCTGGGCACGGCCTGTTAGCAGGGACATGAGCAGTGCAACTCTGGAA
Source organism: Aphyosemion australe (assembly GCA_006937985.1). Classification (NCBI taxonomy): domain Eukaryota; kingdom Metazoa; phylum Chordata; class Actinopteri; order Cyprinodontiformes; family Nothobranchiidae; genus Aphyosemion; species Aphyosemion australe. The sequence continues at coordinate 2,479,685 of SSNS01000058.1, read as the reverse complement.
CGAGAAGTCACATAGCGTGTGGGCTGGCACTCGAACAACATATCCAAGGAGGCCAACATGCCGTCAGGGCTCCCCTTTAATCCGTCCCAGGGCTGCGGGAGGCCTATCTGGGGTTCAGAAGCCGGCTGGTTGGCCCATCGTTGAGCGGCCGTGGAGAGCTGAAGGACGGCCTCCGTAAGGGATTCCACCTTAGTGTGCAGGCGGTCCACCACCGCATGAAGGTGGGTGACCTCCTGCTGAACTCGCACGAACTCCGCTGGGTCGATTTTAGGTTCAGTCATCCTGTCAGGACTAGGACGAGTAGAAGAACCGAAGACTAGCAGTGAGTTCGGCTGTAGCGTGTTTTACGACCCAGGCGCGGAGAACTAGCGCTGAGCGAGAGTAACACGCGGTTACTATGGGAACGGCGGGCAGAGCTCGAAAGGGAACGAGTCTGGCCGGCGTTCCAGAGTTAAGACAAGCTGACTTACTTGGAGTTGTCAGGCTGATGAAGAGTAGTTCAGCTAGGAAGCTGTGGTTTGGGAAGCTTGGAAGCTTTAGTTAGATCAGGATCGTCACAAGTGATTCGATGACTGAACAGCTAGCGGAAGTGGGGCACTTCCGTTTATAGGCGCGGTGATGACGTGGAGGGGAAGTCCAGAGAGAGGGATGCTGGGAAGTGGAGTCCACTAGGTAGAAGAGCCGTGTCCCTGGGAGCTGCGACGGGAGGAGGTTGTGACAAAATAAATGACATTTATGATGTAGTCATTTTAATTATAAATTACATTATTATTTGGCACCCTTAGAAACTTCTTTAAAATGTTTTATATTTTTTATGTGAGGTTATTTTGAGATATTAATTAGGTAATTTCTTTGTAATGCTTGTCTGTTATTTTTACTATAGTTCTACTAAATTTTAGTCTGATTTGCTCTGCAACCAGAACTGTTGAAAACTTGTTTTGACATGGCTTTCCTTCTTTGCAGCAGGACAGCTTATACACACTCCAACAGGAGTGGTTCTCTATATCCAGCCATAAGTCTGCTGCTCCCAACACTGTAGGGGAGTACTTGTCTACGTTTCAGATGATTTCACCCTCAGTGTTGCACTACATCGCCAATATGACTGATGGCAATGGAAACACGGCGTTGCACTACAGTGTTTCTCACTCCAACTTCGGCATAGTCAAAAAGTTGCTCGATGCAGGTACATAAACACTTGGATGTGTTCTGAATGATTTAGACTTTTCTTTGTCCTTTTTAGTCTTGCATATTTTATGATGCCCTGTTATGTAAAACAGTGTTAACAAACATATTATTCTGCATGCAGTCTGTTACAAAAACACAATAATAGATACGTTTGTTAGTACAAAGGAGATTGCAGACAAAGAAGCAAAGTTATTTTTATCGAGGCTGGACAGCCACTGAATCCCAGTGGAATAGTAAACTCTTATTCTAGTAGTCGTTTCATTTATGCACTGTATCAGTGCTCTTGATTAATGCAGAACAAAAAACGAACATAAAGCCCTATACTTACACTGAATAGTCCCAGTCTTTTGTTTAGCTGTGAATAGATCTGACTGAATGACTAAAAAGTTTGAAATATAATTCAAGGCCAGATTTTTCCTGATTCAAACTGAACTAGAAAAAAGATTAGAAAGCTCCCTCACAGCTTTTTAAAGAACAAATTAAACAAATTATTCAAAATTATTAGAAAAAGATTCAAAAACCTCTTAAATTTGTTGGTTTTTCTTGAAATACATTGTATTGCATTATTAAAGGTCCCCTAAAGCCAAGTTTAAATGTGTTCAAACTTTGGTAAAATGTGAGAACCAGGAGCAAAAAATAGGTTTTATATCACTTCACATGATGAGTTAAGAACTCTCTGAAATAATTTCCATATTTTTTCAGTATTGTAGCAGTGAAGCCCATAATATTAATGTGGCTTTACTTTCACGTGTGCAAACATATCACAGCTTTTGTTTGTGCTGGTTGGTTCTATCTGTGAGTCTGTTCCAGGGAAAATGGGTCATCTCTGGTGAAAAGCAGTTTCATTTAAAAATTTTAAACTTCATGCATTCATGAATGTTCTCCTTTTTTCTCCTCTCTCCCCACCATCACTGTAGGCGTGTGCAATGTGAATCAGCAGAACGCGGCAGGTTACACGCCCATCATGCTGGCTGCTCTGGCTGCTGTGGAGGATCCGAAGGACATGAGAGTTGTACAGCAGCTCTTTGCTAAAGGAGACGTTAATGCCAAGGCCAGCCAGGTCAGGCTCAGTCATCATGACCGATTCTGTGAATACTGTGGAAACCTTCTAACAGACAGAAATTCTGATGAATATTTCATATCACAAATGGATGTCCTCTCATTTTTCGTTAGGATGCTTTCTATGCCACGCTTTAATTTTATGCAGTCCTTGTGTTGTCTGTGCATAAAAACGTGTATGAGGAAGTGGGGAAACATGGCTACATTTACAGATTAGAAGTTTTTACTCTTTTTCTCGCATGTAACTCATGTTTTCTAACACTGTACATCTAATGATATAATTTTAAAATTAAATTCTTTACTTCATATTTATTGTTCAGAAGGAGGATTTTTCCAAAAGTTTTAAATTTATATTTTTTTAATCAATCAAACCTAATGCATTTTAAGGATTCTTCCAATGAAAGTCTCCATATTTTTGCTTTCTTAAATTATATTTTTATAAACTAAAACCTGAAGTGGTGACGGACTAAAATATTTTTGCAGCATTAATTATTTTTGCAGCACATCAGTGGCAGTTTCCCTCCAAAGATTTTAAAAGTCTCATCAGGCATGAATTCTTTCACAAATACACAGGTACAAACACACAAAAAAACTATTGATTCATCTAAAAAACTCATGCAGTTCCATGAAAAGATAAATTTGTTTCCACTAACCTGCACTGTGATAAGAAGACCTGACATTCACTGAGGTGATAAATGTGAAGATAATTAAAAGTTAACTTAGAAACCTATTTGGTCTTTTTCAAGAATAGCACTAGCTAGTTACACAGTCCAATAAGCAAATTCAGAACGCATGACCCCAGACTCAGATGAACTTTATTAATCCCTCAGGAAGGTTCCTCCAGGAAATTCTGTTTCCAGCAGGAGCGGCAGTAACTCGTCTAGTAGCAGTTACACATATAACAGTAATTATAGTTAAAAAAGGAAATAAGTAAAGGAAAATTAGAAAAAAATGTAATTATTAGGGTAGCGATCATAGATAATGCTAAAAACAAGGCACATAGACATCTGTTCATAGCATTGCATATAGTGTTGCACATTTAGTATTGCATGTTTTACACCACTTAAGACGTTTGAAGTAACACTTAATTAGGTTCCCTCTTCTGCCCCTACTGGTTGAAAGCAGAATCACAACTGTTTTAAACAACCCTGCCGCAGGCTTTGCCGATAATGATGTCATCAGACAAAGTTCTTTATTTTGCATGTTTTTATGAATATAGGCAGTTCAGATACAAAGAAAAAAATAGGACTTTGCTTGTTACTTTTTAGTTTGTTAGAAAATGTTCACTCTGGTTTTAGCTCTTTGTCTAGTTCACACTCTCTTTGCTTCACCTTCAAAGACATTACTCTCTTCCTTGTACTTCCAGGGTCCACCATGATGCCAACAAAAAAAAGCAAAATTCTTCTTGTACTTTTTATTGATGGTCGGTGAGCTGAAAAAGCTAACTGCTAGCCTTTATATGAGCTCCCGGCACATTAAAGCCATGAAGCAGTTAGATACCTCCCACTAGTTCCTACCTGAAACACCAAAGTTGTTTAGTGCAGTTTCTGGCCAGCAGAGGGCTGTCCCATATAAGCAATAGCTTAAAACTCTTTAGTGTTGCTTTAAACTCATGATGATCTGTCCCACTGTCTGTGTTTAGACCTTTGCCCTCTCATTCTGTAGGCTGGTCAGACTGCTCTGATGCTGGCTGTGAGCCATGGCAGGATGGACATGGTGCAGGCCCTCCTGGCACTGGGGGCAGAAGTCAACATCCAGGATGATGAGGGCTCCACGGCTCTGATGTGTGCAAGTGAACACGGTCACGCCAACATTGTTAAACTACTCCTGGCACAGCCGGACTGCAACGCCACCCTGACTGACAGTGTATGTGAGTCATTTACTCTTCTTTGGCAGCTTCTCTCACCAGCTTAGTGAACAGAGTGGCTTCAAGCTGAGATGAAGAAGCTTCCAACTTTAAATTACACATTGGCTTCAAAGAGTGAATAAGTATGCGATAAGGATGTCTTTTACTGGCTGCTGTCAGAAGGAAAATGGCCAGTTGATATTAGAAAACACATCCAAAGATGGCCATCATTCAGTCATTGTAACAGATATTGAGCTGAAATTAGGTGCCGTTGTAGTTCAGAGTTGTCCAAGTCAGATGTATAAGTGTTACGTACCATGTGAGATTTTTGTTTACAACTTTGCTATTGTTTTTTGTCTGACTTAGCAAATCATCTCATGAATCACTAAATGGATTTTAGTAAACTTTTAGAAAGTCATCATTACACGCAACAACTCCAAAGATATAAAGTGGTCCGTTTTAGTTAAACTCTGGTAGATGCTGAGAGTCTTCACCAGTGCTTTAAAGACTGTGCAAGACATTGCAAAGTGTGTGAGATTCTGCATTATTTTCAAGATTTGACCAAAATGACGATATCTCCATCACTCATCAAAATAAGAAGGTCTTAGCAAAGGAAGCATGTGATACTTGAATTCGTATTCATGAGTTTATGATTAAAACCATTGAAACCTCTTTTTTATGGGGTAACAGGATGAAAGCACAGCCCTGTCCATCGCATTAGAGGCGGGACATCATGACATTGCAGTACTTCTTTATGCTCACGCCAACTTCTCCAGACACTCAGGGGTATGTTTCGATTTGAAGACCAACTCACAAACTAAAAAAATACATTAAATAATTATTTCTAACATGTTTTCTTGTGTTTATTTGTTACAGGCAGGTGCTCGACACACAGGAAGGTCTTTTGTGTCCTCAGGAGTAAATATCTTTGAATGATGGAAGGAATTAAAACCCGAAGGGATGCCACACAAATCCTGTTTATTCAGCGATTTGCTGTCAAAGTCCCAAAAACAAGGGAATGAGTTACCGATTCATCATCAGATGGAACTCGTGTTAACAGAATTCTTCTTTTCCAAGTGTTTGTTTATTAGTGTAATAACTGAACTACTCTCTAATTAATCAATATTATATAATAATGGCAGAGGAAATTATTGATTTCCTATAAAACAATGCTGTCACTGTTAGGAATACTTCTCCTTTATAATTTATATATTTTTTCTCATCATGAAAATGACTACAAACTGTATATTCTTAGTTTTTATTGTAATGCATACAACCCTGTATTTCTATAACCCATAATGATATGAAACATATGTCATGATGCATTAGCGGTTTGGAACATGTTAAATTCATCATATCTAATAGCTGCAGCAACATGTAATAACACATCAATAGTTGTTAGAACGTAAAAAACAGACAAATTAAAATTCAGCAAAAATGTTTCATTTTATAGAAATAAAATCATTCAGATCTATTCACAGCTGGATAAAATGCTTTAGGAAAATAAAAAATATTTTTAGTTTTGTTGTAGTTTATTTTTCGCTCTTTTAAAAACTGTTAGTTTTTTTTAGTAAGGTTAGATTTTTTTTACTTTATGGTTTCATTGTAGGTCTTTGTAGTTGATGTTTTTTTATGTATCAAAGTTGAAAATCAGATCACTTGCATCTCAAATCGGTCTCCACAGACCCCAGTGGTCAACCTTCTATTTGAATTTATTGATTTTCCACATATGTATTTATAAAGCCAACAATTGAATTAAATGAATTTAGTCACAAGGTTTTGGTTTGTTTTGTTCCAGGTCACATTCACATCCAGGTCAACATTTAAAGGTTGAATATGGAACACGAACATCAAAGCAACATCTAGTGTGTGGAGGTTGTAGTTGCAACAATAGAACAAGGTTTCCAGCCGTCAGGATGCCAGGTTTGCTGCCGATACGTCAAGTGAGCAGCCAGCACCATGTCCAGTGACGACCTAAACTCACTTTGGTTTTAGATCTTTTATGGTCACTCCTCCTCTGAGAAGGATAACAACATCTTCTGGGCTCAGAAGCAGCTGCTTGACTTGCCAAGTCCACCATTTTCCACAGTGCCAGCTTTGCTGTGCCGAGCGGACTGTTTACCGTATTTGGAACCCGCATTGGTGCCCTCTACTGGCTGGTAGATGTAAACATAAACCCAGTGTCGTGCTCGTCAAAATAAATATTTGATTATTTTTTAATTAAAATATAGCTTTTAAGGGAAATGCTGCACCTTCATTCTGCACACCTCTAAACACCCTGTGGAGGTGTTATTTTTTAAAATATAGCTTTTTTATTAAATTGTTACATATTCAACATTTAATTTATCTGTAAAAAAAAAAGTCTGATTTAACTCAGTTTGCTGTTTTTTTTAAGAGAATAAATTTGTCATCTTTCTGTCAACCCTCTGCTATAGAATCAAAGTTTTGACACTTCCTATGAGAACATCAGTCTGTTTTCCTTTGAAACAGAAACGTCTGAACT